>WWET01001996.1:236627-272790 GCA_011038615.1 Limnodynastes dumerilii
GTGTATGTGTGTATGTGTGTGTGTGTGTATGTGTGTGTGTGTGGGGGGGGGGATAATTGGATGTAAGAGGTAAAGGTTTCCATGGCATTTTCTTATACATGAACATCTTCAGCCGTTACATTCTATCTGCACACTGTGGGGCTGATGCAGACCTGAAGGTACGCCAAATTGTGTAACGTATCTCTACGATCTTTTGCATTGCGCGCATTCCAAAAAATGCGCTTACAGTTACATGGGACCCCATACAGAGCGGGTTACAAGAAAAACGTATTATTTTGAATCTAATTTTATTGAATTTATTTTATGACTAAACTTTTAGCCCATTTTCCTCATCCCTGAAACGCTCGCACGTCTCACAACTCTCCCGCACGCCCCTTGCGCCATTCCGCTGAATATCTGGCAACGCTCGGATCAGCGGTCATACGGACCAGCCTACAAGGGAGCAAATGACACATAATTTCCCTCTTCCAGTGTGACCGAATCTCATGGAACTACCCTGTGCTGACCAGAGACCTCGCCTCCGGTAACTGATACTTGCCAGCTCTCCAGCAGTATCAGGGAGACTCAAGCAGTGCTCCCGGGAGCTGTGGCGGACCTACATTTGAATCTTGAACTGTTGGGGGGTGGGGGGGGCCTTTCACATCCAACAACAATAGGGACACTGGGCCGTATGCAGACTCCCGGGCGTTTAACATATACGTCCGGAGATTAACGTTTTTGACTACTGTGCATGCAGTAGTCAAAAACGTTAATCAAGAAAACCCCTCGTTGCATAAAGCATATTCTAAGGTCAATATTAAGTACTTCAACCCATTGGCTTATAATCTATCACTAAAATAATCCTATTTTAATAACACTCTGAAAAAAGCTCCATCGATTGTGTTGCATAATGCCCTCTTAAAAATAAATAATTAAATAGCTAAAAAAAAAATTGCTTCGGGGGCCCCTCTGGGATTAGGGGCCCTGAAGTTTAAGCTTCATTAGTTTCATGGTAGATCCGCTACCACCGAGAGAGCTGGAAAATCGCCCACATTCGGCGCCCATCATCATGACATAGATTGCTATACTTATATCAGAGAAGCCATGTGCTGATATGATCTGTGCTGCTGTGACATACAGCATAACTGCCAACTACAAAGAGGATCCCGACAGAGAGAAACAGCTTGATATTGTAACCTACGTCACTACGCCCCGCCCCCTACTGAATAATACCTTTGATTACAAGAGAGGGGTGGGGCTACAATTGGGTATTGCAAACTTGCAAATGCTCCAAACTTTTGTGGTGTTAAAACCCGGAAAGGAGTCATGGACACTATAGGATGGGCTTCTGCCTGAAAGTATGTGCGCAGGACTGTGTATGTATGTGTGTTTGTATGAGTCTGTGTGTGTGTAAGGAGCACTCATACATACATAGAGAGTGTTAAGCGGTCAGCCTCTGACAGCTTCTTTCAGGCAGCGGTCTGCCCAGCTCCACCCCCAGTCCCAATAGGCTCTGCCTAGCCCCACCAATCCAGATTCGGGCCTCGCCTCCTTACTATAGCGCCTGAATCAGCCACCTTTCGCCCCAGTCTTTACAGATGCATTCCTTGCACCCTAAAAGAGTTTTTCTTTCTGTTATGGCGCATATTGAATGATAAAGCACTTTATTCCTTCTTTTTGTACTCAAGTTCCCTACATACAGAGCCCTATTATGGAGAATAATCTGAGTGCAAATGAGGAAAAATAAAGAGCTTTAATAATGTCCCATAATAAAGCTCTTTATTCCTTCTTTTTGTGCTCAAGTTAACCCCATATTAGGGTTCTATATCCTACACCCTACATACAGAGCCCTATTATGGGGAATAATCTGAAGACAAATGAGGAACAATAAAGAGCTTTAATAATGTCCCATAATAAAGCTCTTTATTCCTCTTTATTGGTGCTTAAATTATAGGAATAAAAATGTTAGGAGAGAGAGAGGGCAGCACTTTATGAGGTGTCTGGGAGTAGCCTGACCCCTAAATGAAGCCCTGAAGGAAAGCAAATCTCCCGGGGTGCAGCCGGAGCATTTGGAACCCAGGTTCTTTATGGTTTAATCACTGCTATTTTCTATGAATCAATGACATCTCACAGAAGAGGATGTGAGTCCAGGACTGCAGACTATTGTGAATAACCTCTGAATAGCTTTTAATGTAAGGTATAATATCATATAGCGTGTATTACGACTCATTAACATGCGCAGCCTGCACACCATTAGGACAATTAAAATCTAGGCACAGCTTGCACTGATTATGAATAGCGTCAGTAGATACAGACAGCCATTACCAGGTACAATATATCATTCTCTATTATTCTTATTAGAGGGAGAAAAGTACTTTCTATCATTACTCATTATCTCCCCCACAGCCAGGTGAAGACTTACAGTAGTGAAGGGGGGGATCAGGAATTTAAAACATAGTTGCCGACTCTCCCGGAATGTCCGGGAGACTCACGAAATTTTTCCATGAAACCACAGACTCAAGTCCTGCCCCCCGGCCTGGCAACACTAGTTTACTAGCGTTGCTAGGGACAGGGAGGGACTTGATGACGCAAATTGCCCTCATCCCAATGAAACCCCGAAAGCGGTAATTGATAGTCAAAGGGCGGGGCTTAATGACGTGATTTGCATAAACCGTGCTGTTAAGCCAAACCCCCTGAATGCAGCTTTTAAAAGTCGCCAACCCTGCTTTAAAATGGTTCTGGCAATCATTTTGGTACTGGCCCCATACAGAGGCAACTATCTGCCCTCTTTTGTCTGGATGTACCCCAAGCGAAAGAGACCGGAAAACACAGAGAGCCTGATCCTGATCGAGGATAAAAGTGACCGAAAGCTGTATTCCATAAATTCAAGCGCAAATATGGTACCCGAATGTGCATGCCGCTGCAACCCTGGCTTGACTGGCATAGTGTAGTTGGGTGGAGGGTGGAGGAGATGGGCATAGTGTCGGTGTGTACAGGGGGTGGAGGAGACTAGCAATGGTGTCCCTCCCTGTCGATGGCTGTCTTTCAGAAGTTCTTTTTCGGCTGTCTCTTCAAATAGGCGGCCATTTAGAATTTTTTTTTCCTGAATAGGTGAGTGTGCCAATCGGATGCACCACCGGACCTGCCACAGGAGAGGGGAGTAACCTCTCCGGGGACATTTCGAGTTAGGGGGAGAGTTAGGGTTAGACTCTAGGAAAGGGAGGTTAGAGTTAGAGTCATGGAAGGTTAGGGTTAGTATCAGGCTGCAGGGAAAGGAGGGTTAGGCTGCAGGGAAGGGAGGGTTAGGGTAGTAGAAGGAGGAGGGTAAGAATCAGGGAAAACGTTGGGGTTAATTTTGATACCATTTGGAGCCTCTTCAAGGCAGCAGCCATTGATTTCCCAGCCAGTACGGAACAGGCTGGGAGAGAATGGTCCTATCGAATTAGAGCCGTTCTTGATGGGGACCCAAACCCTGTTCCTTCTTATGTCTTCAGTAAGTTCATCAGGCTCACGCGTGTCCATATGCCCATAGTCATTAATAAAATTAGCTATCATTTTTTTTTTATGTACTGTCTATATACAATATACAATATATATATATGTGTGTATGTGTGTGTATATATATGTGTGTATGTGTGTATATATATATGTGTGTATGTGTGTATATATATATGTGTGTATGTGTGTATATATATATGTGTGTATGTGTGTATATATATATGTGTGTATGTGTGTATATATATATGTGTGTATGTGTGTATATATATATGTGTGTATGTGTGTATATATATATGTGTGTATGTGTGTATATATATATGTGTGTATGTGTGTATATATATATGTGTGTATGTGTGTATATATATATGTGTGTATGTGTGTATATATATATGTGTGTATGTGTGTATATATATATGTGTGTATGTGTGTATATATATATGTGTGTATGTGTGTATATATATATGTGTGTATGTGTGTATATATATATGTGTGTATGTGTGTATATATATATGTGTGTATGTGTGTATATATATATGTGTGTATGTGTGTATATATATATGTGTGTATGTGTGTATATATATATGTGTGTATGTGTGTATATATATATGTGTGTATGTGTGTATATATATATGTGTGTATGTGTGTATATATATATGTGTGTATGTGTGTATATATATATGTGTGTATGTGTGTATATATATATGTGTGTATGTGTGTATATATATATGTGTGTATGTGTGTATATATATATGTGTGTATGTGTGTATATATATATGTGTGTATGTGTGTATATATATATGTGTGTATGTGTGTATATATATATGTGTGTATGTGTGTGTATATATATGTGTGTATGTGTGTGTATATATATGTGTGTATGTGTGTGTATATATATGTGTGTATGTGTGTGTATATATATGTGTGTATGTGTGTGTATATATATGTGTGTATGTGTGTGTATATATATGTGTGTATGTGTGTGTATATATATGTGTGTATGTGTGTGTATATATATGTGTGTATGTGTGTGTATATATATGTGTGTATGTGTGTGTATATATATGTGTGTATGTGTGTGTATATATATGTGTGTATGTGTGTGTATATATATGTGTGTATGTGTGTGTATATATATGTGTGTATGTGTGTGTATATATATGTGTGTATGTGTGTGTATATATATGTGTGTATGTGTGTGTATATATATGTGTGTATGTGTGTGTATATATATGTGTGTATGTGTGTGTATATATATGTGTGTATGTGTGTGTATATATATGTGTGTATGTGTGTGTATATATATGTGTGTATGTGTGTGTATATATATGTGTGTATGTGTGTGTATATATATGTGTGTATGTGTGTGTATATATATGTGTGTATGTGTGTGTATATATATGTGTGTATGTGTGTGTATATATATGTGTGTATGTGTGTGTATATATATGTGTGTATGTGTGTGTATATATATGTGTGTATGTGTGTGTATATATATGTGTGTATGTGTGTGTATATATATGTGTGTATGTGTGTGTATATATATGTGTGTATGTGTGTGTATATATATGTGTGTATGTGTGTGTATATATATGTGTGTATGTGTGTGTATATATATGTGTGTATGTGTGTGTATATATATGTGTGTATGTGTGTGTATATATATGTGTGTATGTGTGTGTATATATATGTGTGTATGTGTGTGTATATATATGTGTGTATGTGTGTGTATATATATGTGTGTATGTGTGTGTATATATATGTGTGTATGTGTGTGTATATATATGTGTGTATGTGTGTGTATATATATGTGTGTATGTGTGTGTATATATATGTGTGTATGTGTGTGTATATATATGTGTGTATGTGTGTGTATATATATGTGTGTATGTGTGTGTATATATATGTGTGTATGTGTGTGTATATATATGTGTGTATGTGTGTGTATATATATGTGTGTATGTGTGTGTATATATATGTGTGTATGTGTGTGTATATATATGTGTGTATGTGTGTGTATATATATGTGTGTATGTGTGTGTATATATATGTGTGTATGTGTGTGTATATATATGTGTGTATGTGTGTGTATATATATGTGTGTATGTGTGTGTATATATATGTGTGTATGTGTGTGTATATATATGTGTGTATGTGTGTGTATATATATGTGTGTATGTGTGTGTATATATATGTGTGTATGTGTGTGTATATATATGTGTGTATGTGTGTGTATATATATGTGTGTATGTGTGTGTATATATATGTGTGTATGTGTGTGTATATATATGTGTGTATGTGTGTGTATATATATGTGTGTATGTGTGTGTATATATATGTGTGTATGTGTGTGTATATATATGTGTGTATGTGTGTGTATATATATGTGTGTATGTGTGTGTATATATATGTGTGTATGTGTGTGTATATATATGTGTGTATGTGTGTGTATATATATGTGTGTATGTGTGTGTATATATATGTGTGTATGTGTGTGTATATATATGTGTGTATGTGTGTGTATATATATGTGTGTATGTGTGTGTATATATATGTGTGTATGTGTGTGTATATATATGTGTGTATGTGTGTGTATATATATGTGTGTATGTGTGTGTATATATATGTGTGTATGTGTGTGTATATATATGTGTGTATGTGTGTGTATATATATGTGTGTATGTGTGTGTATATATATGTGTGTATGTGTGTGTATATATATGTGTGTATGTGTGTGTATATATATGTGTGTATGTGTGTGTATATATATGTGTGTATGTGTGTGTATATATATGTGTGTATGTGTGTGTATATATATGTGTGTATGTGTGTGTATATATATGTGTGTATGTGTGTGTATATATATGTGTGTATGTGTGTGTATATATATGTGTGTATGTGTGTGTATATATATGTGTGTATGTGTGTGTATATATATGTGTGTATGTGTGTGTATATATATGTGTGTATGTGTGTGTATATATATGTGTGTATGTGTGTGTATATATATGTGTGTATGTGTGTGTATATATATGTGTGTATGTGTGTGTATATATATGTGTGTATGTGTGTGTATATATATGTGTGTATGTGTGTGTATATATATGTGTGTATGTGTGTGTATATATATGTGTGTATGTGTGTGTATATATATGTGTGTATGTGTGTGTATATATATGTGTGTATGTGTGTGTATATATATGTGTGTATGTGTGTGTATACGGCGATTATGAGTTTAACCCTTTTATGTCACAACTGCAAATTTTTGATTAAATAGTTCTGCAAAGCACCCCAAAAACTGGGAGCCCTATTCCACAAAGAGTCATCATCTCATGATCAGTATAAGGAGTTTTTAATGTAAGAGCCAATGTGTATACAGTAGGTTGGAGCAGAGAAGGGAGAGGGGGAACATGATAAAACCCTTTAAATATATCACTTTTTTCACTTTGCGCCAATGAAGCAACAACCTGTCCTGCAGCCTAACTTTAAAGCCTAACCCAAACCCTAACCCCCTGTCCCTGTGCTGCAGCCTAACTTTAAAGCCTAACCCCTCTTTAAAGCCTAACCCTAACCATCCCCGTTCCTGCAACCTATCTTTAACTCCCCTATAACCCTAACCCTAACCATCCCTGTCCCGCAGCCTAACTTTAACCCTCCCCCTCTTCAAAGCCTAACCCTAACTATCCCTGTCCCGCAGCCTAACCTTAACCCTTCCCTCTCTGCACCCTCTCCCTAAAAATCCCTCTCCCGCAGGCTAGCCTTAACCCTGCGCTCTCCAAAGCCTAACAATAACCATCTCTGTCCTGAAGCCTAACCTTATCCATCCGCTCGCTGCAGCCTAACCCTAACCCTCCCACCAATTCAGAACAAAACACAGACGTAAGTTTAAGGCTAAACAGTTGCACCAGCCACGATGCCTGTCTAAGTCCGCCAGCGCTACACTACCTATCGGACTATTACGTTAATGTTTAATCTTCCCATAGAGGTAAAGGTCTGGGAATATGCGTACTTACGTGTGTATATGTGCTCCATCCGTGTGATTCTTGATAACCGCGCCTCCCTGCGTTCATTTATATGCCCCCCCCCCCACCCTCTTTTATGTTAATTTTCCCGTACGTGTGATTTCCGTGCGTATGTCCCCAAGTGCGATTCACATGTACGTCCGTTAGGCACTTCCGTGCGTATAGTCAATGTAAACTACGTACATAAGGTTACTACACACTCGCAGTTGATCCGATCCTAAAAATACGCACAGAACTTCTCTCAAAAACGGATCTCTGAATACGGCCCATTGTGAGGATGAACTCAACAGTATCCAATGGCCGAAACCAGGGGTGCTACTGGTTTAGGGGTGGTCAGGGGAGGTGACAGGAGGAAGACGCTTTTCCACCCTGTCCTAGGTTATAAATAGACCTCACAGCCAGCAGAGTTCTGCTGTCGATGTATATTGTGTGGGGGATACTACAGGCTTTAGCAAGCCCTGGGTGCCAGGGCATGCTGGTGTTTGTGGTCCCCCCATTTCCCAGCATGCCGTGGCATCCATGAGTATGATGGTTCTTAGAGTACTACAAGCACCAGCATACCCTAATGGCAGTCTGGGCTTTCTGGGACCTGTGGTGCACCCACACAATGGTGTATTTACAGATTTATTAAAACGAGAACAAAATGATAATTTTTTTCCATTGGCTTGTATGGTAATTCACACCTCTCTGAGCTGCGAATTGAAAAACCTGATGTCGACTTACATCGCGGTCATTTTTTTTATATCACCGCAATGTCAAAAAATTTAATAGATATTTTACAATGCCCAAAATAGGTTTAAAAGGGGAAATACTGTAGGTGATTTCTTAATTTGGGCAGTGAAATCTACCCCAATAGCATAGCACAAAGTCATAATCGTGCCCAAATTATATGTTAATTAGGCAACATGGCACCCCACAGCTACATCGCAGAGAATAAATGTCCCCAGATGTCACCATCAATGGCAAGAACTTTCTTTTGAGAAAGGGCTGCGTCTGAAACGCGTCAAGTAGAATCCGGTGATTGCCTCAACGGACGCTCCCTCCAGCCGCTTTGCTCCGGGACCTTTGCTTTCCATCCTTTACTGCTTTATGTCCGGGCATTGGGCGGTTTCCCCGGCAGACTTTGTGTTTGGAACCTTCTTTATAGGGGGGGGGGTTTGGGAACATAGGACTTTCCCTGAATTGGAACTGACTGTTATCCGTTATTTGTTATTTATCTGTAAAATCATTTATTTCAATATTTACATTATTGAGGTCTTTTTTCATATTTTTTTTATATGGATTTTTATGTGATGTAAAATTCTATATCTGTATCTATACTAGAGATTGCAGATATTTCAGTAATCGGTTATATATATACGCTGATTGTATCATAGCGCTGATTCCCCCCCCATCTGTATTATGATTTAGAGTTGCGTAGGACGCTCTAGGGAGAGGAGCTGCGTCTGACTAGATACTTTAACGCTTCCAACACGCGTCTTCCGCAAACTGTGCGTGCAAAGATGTTATGCGATGGACTTGTCTCCTCACGATAAGAGATCCAATGTGACATCACTTCAGATCTGCATGACTAATCCCCACCAGGGGGGGGCGCCACCACTACAGGGCCAATGCGCAGGGAAGAAATTTACCTGCGCACTGGCCAGATGGTAACGCAGGTCTGTGGGGCTCCGCCCACAATACTTCACCAATGATGTCACATAGGGGGCGGGACCCCACTGGTGTGTCCCAGGCCCCACAAATTCTGAAGGCGGCCCTGCAGACGATGGAGAGTGGGCGGAGGTGGAGAACTTAGGGTAGGGTGGCGGACACGTAGTTGTACATGAGAGGGGAGTGACAGGGGAGATCGCTTCCCTCTCACGCGCAAACTTACAGACCTACGTACATACGGAACATGGAGGCCTGGATCAGACCCTATATGTTCTATTCAGCATTATACTTGTCGTCACATGGCGTGTCCTCCAACCAATCCCGATTCGGTGCCACATTATACAGCGTTATCTAGAACCCATTGTATAAGACACTGGGCTGCCTACCTGCCGCTTAACATGTGTCCACCATTACATCCCCCTCCAGTAACTGGAAAGAAGTACACGGGCGGCCGTACATCACGCGAGGAAGCGCTGAGCAAGCAGTGATTAATACATTCTCTATGAGATAGACATTTATAAGAAATGGCTGATTTCTTCAAAACTACCGGCATAAATTATCTGCTTCCTCCTCTGGGGGTCTTTAGCAATTCTCCTGAATAGTGATTTTTTTGTTCCAGTTAGTGGCTGCGCATGAATAGAACATGAAATATAAGTCCATTATTCCATCTGTTCTCTGTGAAGAAGCAGTTTTTGGTCCCAGTGATTAAAATCTATCTATCTATCTATCTATCTATCTATCTATCTATCTATCTATCTATCTATCTATCTATCTATCTATCTATCCATCCCCTCGTGTGTCATTGCTCTTATCTGTGGATGGGTGGGACTGTGTTCTGACTACACTTTGAGCTTGCACACAAAGAGGCTCAAAAAATAATAAAAATTAAAATAAATAAATGTTTTTATTAATCTACATTAATTAATAGTAATGTTTAGAGAAAAAAAGGAGGGAGTTCACCAGCGCCAATTAAGTTCTAAGTAGTATAGAGATGAAAAAAACTGTAGTTATCCCAAAGGTGCAGGGGGCAGCTCTAATCCTGGATAAGACTGCTGTCGTTCCAGACTTATGAAGATAAAGCAAATTAGAATGGGTGTTGGATCAAAAAGCACCAAATAACAATTCTAATAGTAATGTTTATTTAGAAACTATTGTTTTCTGCCTTTCTGAAATCGTAGGTTGTTTCTGAGTGTTCTGAGTTTATTTCTGCCCTTCCATTCTTTGTTCTCTGTAACGAGACGGTATTACGTTGTTGAAACAATGGGCCAGATCCAGAACTACGCCCGCGGGCGTATTTATGCCAGCCGTAAGCGTAACTTCGGCTGTAAGTACGTTCTGCGCATGCGCCCAGCAGATGTTTCCTGTCGTAACTCATGGCGGCCGTAATTGAAAAATAGGCCGCCCGTAACAGTAGCGTAATTACAGCCGAATGGGCGTGCCTATATTACGGTAGCCATAAATACGCTCCAGTTACGGAATGTGCGCGGGGGCAGGCATTTAAATCGTACAGTATGGGCTGAGTTACGTAGTTACGACCATCGTCTAGTTACGTCCTGCCGTAGTTACGATGACAAAAGTTAGGGTAGAGTAAGGCGTAGCGTAGCGTCAGCAAGTGTAAGGCGGCGTTATTACCGGCGACTGGTGGGAGTGACCGGGGGAGTGCATAGTATTTCTCTTGCAGAAATACAATCCGCGCTAGTTCGTAACACAGACGAAGGTCTGGATCTGGCCCAATATGGTTGCCCTTGGTAAAGTATTGAGCCCTCGTTGCTCCTGGGACATATAACAATAAAGCAATATAGAGGCTACCAGCGACATTGTTAGACGATGCTATGATTCCATTCCATGTAAACGCTTCTCTCTGCTATGTCTCTTCTTAGTCCAAATATTTAGCTTTCCTGTAGCTCCGTCACACGCTCCAGGGGGGGAGCTGGGCACCAGCTGCTTGGGGCAATCAGAGGGTTTAGAACAAATGTTTTTGATGTTCCAGCTTCATTTCCAGCTAATGGCTTCCACTTAGCAGAAACAGCTGGGGGGAGGAAAGCAGGATCAGAGGACGTATAGAGCGCGCTGGTGGTGTGAAGGAATAGTTGGAGGAGGCTGAGGAAAAAGAAATGATCTGGGCATTGCAGGGGTGAGAGAGGAGCCGAGTAGGAAAATTCATTTTAAGCTGCGACTGGCAGATTTCCTGCCGAAGCTGCCAGATCTCAGGTCTGTATTATTGTCCTTGTGCTGTAATGACACTCGGTCACCCCGCGTGCGTGGGCTGGGGAGGCAGATCTGTCCGCAATCCCAGACATATTAATGAAATGGCGGCCAGCGCTTTATTTCTCATAACATTTATTAAACCAGTTATATATGACAACACAAACTACAGAATTATGCCCTGTGTCCTCGTGATGTCCTTCAAATTGTTTTATTCTTTTTATCCTTTAATAACAGGTCATATATTAAGGGACAATAGAAGATCTGCAAAGCAGTACTTTATGGAATAGGCAATGCAAACACAGCACACTTACGAAGTTCACCAAATACAAATCATAGAGTTATGCTCCTCTAGTGTCAGCTCTGCTCTTCTGAATGGGAGGAGTCTGGCCTATGTCCTGCCCCCGAGCATCCTACATGTCCTGCCATTTACTGTCCTAGGAGCAACAAAGAGAGGCCGGTGTAGTAGATGAAGTCTGTATTTGTGTTCTACTTGTATACAACCCTTGTGTGCTTCAATCGTTAAACAAATCACATGATCCATCGCTACGTAATTTTTTTCCTGATGGGTTTTAACTGCATGATGAACTTGCGAGTGGGAGGAATGAATTACTAATTAATTAAATAAATGGTAAGGGTGTGCTCAGCGGTGGCTAGATCCAGACTTCCAATTTGTCGCCATTTTAAGTGCGGACGTATCTGAAGCTGCAATGACCCATTTTCCTTACTCATACCACCTTACAGCTTAATTGCAGCCGTATCAGCACCAACATCTTTTTAATAAAGACTCTTTTAATCCAATGTTGAATACTCTTATTTCGACAAAGTACCCATTCTGGTTAGGGTTAGGCTACCTGATGGGGGGGTTAATGTTAGGCTTCGGAACAGGGAGGGTTAGAGTTAGGCTGTTGAGAAGATAGGGGTTAAGGTTAGACTGCGGGATGAGCATGGTTAGGGAAGGGTTAAGGTTATGTTGCATCATGAGAATGGTTAGGGTTAGGGGAGAGTTAATGTAAGGCTGCAAGATGAGGATGGTTAGAGCTGGGGAGGGTTAAGGTTAGGCTGCAGAGAGTGCAGGGTTAAGTTTAGGGTAAGGGGAGTCTTAAGCTTAGGTTACGGGAAGGGGACAGTTAGATTAGGATGCAGCAAACTTAGCCTTGGGGCCAGATTTACTAAGCTGCGGGAAAGAAAAAGTTAAGATGTTGCCCATAGCAACTAATAAGATTCTAGCTGACATTTTATTGTATGTAATAGGAAAGTGAGAGCTAGAATCTGATTGGTTGCTATGGGCAACATCTCCACCTTTTCCTTCCCGCAGCTTAGTAAAGCTGGCCCTTGGAATCCTCGTAGAGATAGCATTTGCGGGCGCAACGCCGTCTTGCCAGAAACCGTTGAAAAATGACGCCAGTCGACGCTGTAGTGCTGCAAAACCATCTGTCAAAAGACAGCTCATCAACGCAGAAAACTACATCCAATACGCTAGCGTCCCTTCTAAGCACTCCCCTCGAATGTACGTAATTTGTCCGTTTTACGTTTACCAAACCCTGCCTTAACTTTGCACAGCGTAACCGCTCACGTACGTATAGCCCTCACATACTTACGCAGCTAAGCACGCCCATACTGTACGATTTAAATGCCTCACCCCGCCTTCGAACCATAATTACGGAAGACGTACGGCCCTTCGTACGTTGATACGCTGCTGTTACGTGACTGGCCCTTATGCTCTGAGTTACGTGGCGTAACAATTGCCTCGCGTATGCACAGTAAGTACTAATGAGCAATTTTACGTTAGCGGCTAGCGTAAAATCATTCGCGTACGTTGTTCTGGATCTACCCCGATATGTCTACCCCTTGCCCACGGCGACCCCACCTGGCAAGCGCCATTTTGGGCAAGAGCTAAGTATGCCCCTGAATCATGCCCGTGTTTTCCTAAATATGTATAATATTCATGATGTACAATAAGATATAATAAAATAAATTGCCAAAGTCTTCTATTCCCCTTTATACCGCACATATCATTGTTCCAGTCTCTCTTTATAATGTCACGTTGTTCGGTCCATTTGTGAGGAAAAATGAAAGTGCCGAATATAGTGACTTTCCTGTGGAATCTATGACAGGTTCTGCTCTGAAAATCAGTGTGACATAAACCCTTTGTTTAAGGAATATCATTTTCCCGATTCTAATATCAAATGAACAATAAAACAGTGGAAATATCACACTGCAACACAGCCTCCCATTGTCAGGACCCCCACGCAGCGTTTAAACTACACTCTAGATCAGACATATCAAACTCTACAAAGGCGGAAGCCAGAAAGAAAAAAGTCTCAGGCAGGGAAATGTATGTACGATGACTGCTGGGCAAAATGACACATGCCAGAATTCCCCCAGTACTGAGCAGAGATCCTTCAATATTATTACCATTTACCTTTACTTAGCAGATCATACTTTAATTATAAAATTGAGGCTGGAGCCCTAATGGACATGTTCCTTAAGCTAAACAGACATGATATACTATTAAATCCTGAGGTTAGCTGCAGATTCAGCACTATCGTGGAGATTGCTGTCACTTACAAAATGGTGGAGCTGTTAATTTACAGGTTTGTGTACTCGATTACTGGGGGTTATAGACTGGCCATTGCACAAGTACAGAAGATGTCCCGCTCTGTTCTTTTACAGGTTTTGGACAAGATTTTCTAAGCCTAACTTTATCCCCCTAATGCTAACCTTAACCCTCCCCTATCCGCAGACTAACCTTTAACCTTCCCTCTCCACAGCCTATCCCCAACCCTTCTGGTCACACAGCCTAACCTTAACCCTCCCCTCTCTGCAACCTAATGCTAACCCTTCCTGTCTCGCACCCTAGCCTTAAACCTCCTCACTCAATGACCTATCCCCAACCCTTCCGGTCACACAGCCTAACCTTAACAGTCCCCTCTCTTCAGCCTAACCCTTACTGTCTTGCAGCCTAGCCTTAAACCTCCCCTTTCCTCAGTCTAACCCTCTTCCTTCCTGTCTCGCAGCCTAGCCTTAAACCTCCTCTCCTCCTCAGCCTATCCCTAACCCTTCCAGTCCCGCAGTTTAACCTTTACCTTCTCCTCTCCACAGCCTATCCCTATCCCTCCTTTTCCCGTAACCCTAACCAGAATGGGTACCTTGTCGAAATAAAATAATTCAGCATTGTACTCGTTCCCGGATTGAAATAGTTTCCTTATTAAGAAGGAAATTTAGCAGGGACAATGCCCCTCCCCGGCTAATCTAAATCCCTCCTCCCTCCCACCTAAACACTCCCTGGAGGAGCTTGTGGCCACATCTTTCTTCCTAAACTACTCAGTGTGGTCTTTAAAGACAGCACGGAGGCAATCTACGTGCGCATGCGTGGATGGTCATGTCGCAAAACTCGGCCCATTGTTTGTTAACATCAGCTGAAACCCTCCACCAGCTATCACAGCCACCTGACTCTACCCCAAATCAGTAGTCCATTTCATTCCAAACTAATAAATCTAAGCCCCCTTTTTAAAACCCACAAAGTTGTCTGAGTCTTCATTGCTAGGTATGAGGAGAGGATGGAGTGAGGGACATGTCAACCATTGGTATCATTGCTAGGTATGAGGAGAGGATGGAGTGAGGGACATGTCAACCATTGGTATCATTGCTAGGTATGAGGAGAGGATGGAGTGACTCATACCTAGCAATGATACCAATGGTTGACATGTCCCTCACTCCATCCTCTCCTCATACCTAGCAATGATACCAATGGTTGACATGTCCCTCACTCCATCCTCTCCTCATACCTAGCAATGATACCAATGGTTGACATGTCCCTCACTCCATCCTCTCCTCATACCTAGCAATGATACCAATGGTTGACATGTCCCTCACTCCATCCTCTCCTCATACCTAGCAATGATACCAATGGTTGACATGTCCCTCACTCCATCCTCTCCTCATACCTAGCAATGATACCAATGGTTGACATGTCCCTCACTCCATCCTCTCCTCATACCTAGCAATGATACCAATGGTTGACATGTCCCTCACTCCATCCTCTCCTCATACCTAGCAATGATACCAATGGTTGACATGTCCCTCACTCCATCCTCTCCTCATACCTAGCAATGAAGACTCAGACAACTTTGTGGGTTTTAAAAAGAGGGCTTAGATTTATTAGTTTGGAATGAAATGGACTACTGATTTGGGGTAGAGTCAGGTGGCTGTGATAGCTGGTGGAGGGTTTCAGCTGATGTTAACAAACAATGGGCCGAGTTTTGCGATCACTGTAATAAATGAAATCAAAAGTATGCATTCACAAGCGAGAGTCAGACCATACGTCTTCTATTAAATCTCTACTAGAACTATGGACTCTCGGAAAGATTAATCAGCCACTAAATGTGCCATTTATATACATCTTGTCTTCTATGTGACAGGTCTCTCCGTCTCTCAGATTGTGCTTGATTGCTGTTAAGGGGTAGAAGCCTTAAGTGCAGCTCGGAGAGTCAGGTCATTAATGGTGGGGAGGAAAGATTAGGCGCATCTCTCGTTAGACATTTAATATCCACGCTTTTTCTAATTGCACAGGAGGAGACGTGCGGCTGTGACTGGAAGAGTCAACATGAGAAATCACTAATAACACCTACACACTGAGGCTGCAGAGCAGCAATCAGATCATTTCTCCGAGGGGGAACCAGACCGTCTTTCTTGCCTTACTCATTTAGCTTTTTTTTTTTACAAGCCACGTTGTCTACCGCTGAGTCCACGTAGGGCGCCATGATGTCATCAGAGAGGATTGCAGAGTATTTATAATGAATTTATCATCACAATAGTAACAAACAAAAAAAAAGCAAAGAATTGTGAGTTTACGGTAAGGATGGCGTTTCATATTGCCGCAGTGTGGCATCACGATTAAGGCGCCAAATTACCTTGAACTTCTCAGCAATAAATATGGATGATCAGATAATGTGCAGCTGAGTGACTGCGGCAGTGTGGATAAAACGCAGCTGGGGCTGAGAGATGGCGTCCGGCGTAAATCTATGGGCGCTTCTGTTTTATTCCCTGAATAAAAATGTTATTAAAGGGGACGTTTGAGGTTAAAAAAAGAAACTGAGAATGTTTTCTTTAAACGTTGTTACCTCCATTTCCAAACCCTAATCAGGCTGCACACTATATAATAACCGTATATCACATCGGGAGGCAGCCTCCGGTTACAAGATTGCATTTTCAAAAAACCTGAATTCAAAATGTTACTATTTGGAAAGTTTTAATAATGAATAGGTGAGCATGCCGCTCAGCCTACCTACCCATTCAATCATTGCAGACCCATTGCATCGCTTTATACCCGCCACACTGGGGGTCTTAGGGTCAGGCTGTGGGGAAGGGAGTCTTAGGGTTAGGCTGCGGGGAGGGGAGTCTTAGGGTTAGGCTGCGGGGAGGGGAGTCTTAGGGTAAGGGAGCGGGGAGAGGAGTCTTAGGGTCAGGCTGCGGGGAGAGGAGTCTTAGCGTTAGGTTGTGGGGAGGAGAGTCTTAGGGTCAGGCTGTGCGGAGGAGAGTCTTAGGGTTAGGCTGTGGGGAGAGGAGTCTTAGGGTTAGGCTGCAGGGAGGGGAGGCTTAGGGTCGCGGGGAGAGGTGTCTTAGGGTTAGGCTGCGGGGAGGGGAGTCTTAGGGTCAGGCTGCAGGGAGGGGAATCTTAGGATCAGGCTGTGGGGAAGGGAGTCTTAGGGTTAGGCTGGGGGAGGGGAGTCTTAGGGTTAGGCTGTGGGGAAGGGAGTCTTAGGGTCAGGCTGTGGGATCCTTATCCATCCACTCTCCACAGCCTAACCTTATCTGTCCCCTGTCCACAGCCTAACCTTATCAATCTCCTCTCCACAGCCTAACCTTATCCATCCCCTCTCCACAACCTAACCTTATCTGTCCCCTCTCCACAGTCTATCCTTATCCATCCCCTCTCCACAGCCTAACCTTATCCATCCCCTCTCCACAGCCTAACCTTATCCATCCCCTCTCCACAGTCTATCCTTATCCATCCCCTCTCCACAGTCTATCCTTATCCATCCCCTCTCCACAGCTTAACCTTATCCATCCCCTCTCCACAGCTTAACCTTATCTGTCCCTTCTTCACAGCCTAACTTTAACTGCCCCCTTTCCGCAGCAGATGTATGACCTAACCTAACCCTAACCATCCCAGTCCAGCAGGCTAATATTGCCCTTTGGGAATGGGCTCCTTGACAAAAAAAGGAACATTCGACATTGTACCCGTTCCAAAAATAAAAGTATTCTTTATTTGGAAGGTATTGCCACTGATAAAGCCATAATTAAGCTGCCAGTGGTATCAGTGTCGAAACAGGGATTACTGCATTGGCCTCTACTTCTGTGGGTGCAGCTGTTACGGGGCCCAGAGGTGAGGACCACGGAGGACACACCAGAAGTACTCAAGTGACGGTTGCATTCCCCGGTTAGAAAGTTTGATTTCCCGAAATAAGGACATCCGAAAGTTCCTTTTTTGGACGTCCCTATTTCAAATACCCCCCCAGTTTAGAATTTTTTTTGCAGAATGGGTGAGTATGTCGATCGCTTCGGAAACACCAACTGTTTTTGCCTTACCTTTTGAAGCACCGAAAGCTCGGTGCTCCGTAGATCGATGTCTATGCCTTCTTGAGGCATATGCCATCAAAATCCCAGCCGGTTCGAAACTGTCTGGGAGGAAGCGGCCCTATGGAAATAAGGCAGTTCTTTCCGGAGACCCGCACCCCTCATGTGACATACACAAACACACACGCATGTACGTGCGCACGTGACGGCAGCTTTGTCACCTGCCGCTTTTTTCATGTACGGATTCCGTGAAAAATGTCTTTTGGAATGGTGGGTTACTGTAATAATAACTTGGTTTGGAGCCACAGGAAATGGAAGAGGGAGTTTCCGCACCGGCTACAGATGGAATGCAGACAATCGCGCGGCCAACTACTGAAAGCTTGGATGCCGCTAGCTAAACATATGTTTACGATGTCTTGAAATTTGGGCCAGCCCCGCTAATTGTCGGAGCATTGTGACAGGCAGCTGGACAAGGCTTCCTTCTGAGACTGCAGCGGAAACAAGACGTTCACAGGAGTGGGATAATGATCATTTACGGAGGTGTCCGCCATGTATTATTAATGATTATGCTGCAATATAAATTTCCTCCTGGCCTAGGAGAAGGAATATGACTGGCCACGCTCAGATCCTTTGTGTATATATTTGTGTAGAACAGATTTCCCAGAAGGCCGTGCATATGTTCTTTATAGAGCGTTTTAACGTTCTCCCTGAGGCTTGTTAGCGGGACGTGCATTAGCAATCAGAGAGGGGTCAGCGGAGGACATTACAGTGACCCCAGTAGAACTTACATAGACGGCAGAGATTTGGCCACAGAAAAGAACCACTTGGATCTTACCATCTGCCCGTGTTATGCTACTTTAAACCAGGGTTGCTGACTCTCCCGGAATGTCCTGGAGACTCCCGAAATTCGGGCAGTTCTCCCGGTATCCCAGGACAGTCGGCAAATCTCCCACAAGTGACTTGAGGCCTGTGGTTTCATGGAAACCCCGGCCACAAGTCCTGCCCCCCTGCATAGCAACACTAGTATACTAGGGACAGGGATGGATTTGATGACTCAATTTGCCCGCCCCGATCCCTATCACAGCTAAAAACGGGTATCAGTCAGGAGGTGGAGCTTAATGACGCAATTTGCATAAATAGTGTTGTTAAGTCCCGCCCCTTACATGCATTTATAGCTTCCCTCCGGGATCTCCCGCAGCGAAGCTTTTAAAAGTCGGCAACCCTGCTTAAACCCATGGTGACCCCATACTGCAGATACCCTCCTTACCGGGGTATGGAATGGAAAAGTGGAGATGTTGCCCATAGCAACCAATCAGATTCTAGCTAAAATTTTCTAGTATGTAATAGGAAAGTGAAGGCTAGAATTTGATTGGTTGCTATGGGCAACATCTCTACATTTCCTTTCCTGCAGCTTAGTAAATTTGGCCCTAGCTCTTGAGAAAGGGATCCTTATACCACCAAGATGTGGCTGTGTGTTTTCAAAAGTAAGTTAATTAAGCATGACAGCTTCAGCATTGTCTGCCTGACAGGATAGCTAAACAGGCCTCGATATACTGACTTCTTAACATATGACTGACTAGCTGTATAAAAGTACCAATGTGATTTCCGTGTATGGTCTCCTTTCCCTATTCTGCTTCTTAATCCTGTTTTCCCTTTGCCTACTGGTGATTGATTTTTTCCCCACATACTGTGTCGTGCTAAGCTTTGCTATTTAAGCTTTTTGACCTATATCAGCACCCTTTTGTCTGTGTGATTGGGCAATTAGACAAGGATTACTAGGATTGGCCAGTCCCTTCCCTTTCTTTCTGATTGGCTATTGAGCAAATTGGTGATTAAGCAGAATTTCCCTTCTGTGTGATTGGATGATTAGACAACGATTACTAGGATTGGAGGCCAGTTCCACCCCTTTCATTCTGATTGGCTGTTGTTGAAGTGGCTGATTAAGCAGAATTCCCCTTCTGAGTGATTGGGCGATTAGACACGGATTACTAGGATTGGCCAGTCCCATCCCTTTCATTCTGAGATGAGCTGTGTGCAATTGAACGGGGCCATGGGATTGCAACCAATTGCGGCACTTAAACGCGATGCAGCTACGTTAGTGGCGTAAGTTTAGCCCAGGCGACTGGAAGCGAGAGAAATTTTGGTGCCCCCCCCTCCAGGGGTGTGATAACGTCACACAGACAGTCTATTATGTGAGGGAGTGGAGAGGAGGAGGCTGCAGACTGTGTATCGCCAGCGGCCTATAAAGAACTGCGGGGGCCACAGACAGTGACGGGGACAGCGCTGGGGGCAAAAGCGGGCTGTAACAAGGAGACAGGACACAAGACTGCTGGCACTCACTGCCAGGGGACAATGGAGAAGTGCCCATCTCTGGCTATCGTCCGGAGGCTAGCGCTTCCACTGTCTCTAGTACTTATGCCACTGGGCCACGTGTCCAAATACGTTTCAGTATTCAGAGGTCCGTTTTTGCGGGAAGTTCGGTGCGTATTTTTACGATCGGATGAACTGCGCATGCGTAGTCACTAAATTTTTGCTATCTACATTGATTTTTCGCACAGAAGTCCATTAGGCACGGACTTGTGAATCACACGTGAGAAAATATGCGCACGGGGCGTGGTTATAATCCGTCCGGAGACAGATACGTGAAAGTGTGGGGGGGGGAGGGGGTATTTATACTGATCCAAGTATTGAGGCAGGATCAGCGTATTCCCCGCGCCCTAGAAATACCCCGGAATATTCTGGAAATGACAATGGATTTCTCAGAAACAAATCAATTCATTTCTTTGGCATCTTTTTTTCCCTCAAAATTCTGCTTCCAGCCCAATAACGAGGGAGTTGGAAATATATATACGAGGGAATGGCGGTGGCTGGCAGGTCACGCTGTGAGATCTGGCGGAAAGACTTTTAGTAAGGTGACGGGCGAGAGGCTCATACCCGCTATTACCGTGTCAGCCTCAATCACATGAGATTTCACGCTGGACATCAGCGATAATCCTTTCCTCTAGGTGCCGGAGATGCTTTTCTGAGCAGGGAACATGAATATTCATGAGTGCAAATTATTCTGATCCTTCAGTGGAAAATCTGCTTTGTTTACCCTTTGGTTGAATCTTTGTATAATTGAGCGTCTAGTCAGTTGGAAAATGCATACACACGACAGTGACAACCAGCGTCTAACTCCTATGTCACATCCAGTGACTGAATTCCCAGAGAATCCCAAATTAGTCAAAATGGACGGGATCTGATAGTCTGATAGAGGGCTCTGAACTCCCCTCTCACAACCCTCTCCACCAATCTTAAGCCACCCGTCTGTATGACCATTGATCCACACCGAAAATGATAGGCCCGGCCCAGACTGTAAAATTTAAATGCCCCCCCCACTCTGAAGGGAATGTCCTGCCCTGTCATCTAGATCTCCTATCATATAGAATTGTATTCCGTACACCGGGAGATCCGCAGCATAATATCTGGAGCGAATATGCGCAGATGTTGCAGTTAGGCTTAGTTACTCTGATCCGCTCGTGAGTGGCTGAACACACCCACGCTGTAAAATTTAAATGCTTCGCTTTGCACAGCCCCTTTCTACTAAAAACTCCATTGTACGGAACTTAGGCCCTGATCCAGACCTACGCCCGCCGTCGCTAGGATGTTGCCCGGCGTAGCTCCGGCAACGCCCGATCGTGGATCGGGCGTCCGTAGCAGCGCCGTAGGGACGCTGGAGGGAACGTCCCCCAGCGTCCCTACGTTCAGGTTAGTGTAGGTGGGCGGGGGGAGGTAGTTAAAATGGGAGGGCGGGCTAGGCGGCCATACGCTTGTGTGCGAATGTATGGCCCCTTCCTTACGCCGGCTGAAGTTAGGGTAGCCTTCAGCCGGCGTAAGGAAGGGGCCATACGCCCGCACAGGGGGAGCGTTCCTTACGCCGACTGAAGTTAGGGTAGCCTTCAGCCGGCGTAAGGAAGGGGCCATACGCCCGCACAGGGGGAGTGTCGGTCAATATGAACGCCGATACGCTGTGATTTAGTAAGCACAGCGCATCAGCGTAGGTCTGGATCAGGCCCTTAGTCCCGTGCGATGGACGTTACGTTAGTAAATCTAACGTAACATCTGGAGGGTGTATGTGTGCGGGGTGTGGGTCCCCGTTGCAAACTGCCATTTCGATAGGGCCCCACTAACACTAAAAGTCCCTGGAGAGGTTATTCACCTCTCCTGCGGCGCTTCAGAAAATGAAAGGGTGAGTATGCCGATCTGCATCCCATTCATAAAAAACATGTATTTCATTCTAAAATGCTAATTATTCGAAATAGGGACAGACGAAAATGAACTTTCGGCTATCTCTACTTCTGAAACCCACCCATCGTAGTGGAAACTCCCACCGCGTGTGTGTAAGTAGGCTCACGGTGTCTTTTATATTGTTTAACTTTGCATTTTATTTGATACCCTCTGTTCCATAGAATAGTAAATTGGTGTTTTTTTTGGTGTACTTGAATGTAAAAAGAAATACATTATTATTATTATTATTATTATTATACATGGCAATGCATACGCAGCATCCCAATACCTTTTGTAATGCGTTCAGTAAAATGCTTACGGTGGTCCGATATAGATTGCGGATCATCGGCTTTGCGCTATCTGACGTAAGAACAGAAAAGACTGAATGATCTCTAGCCGGAGAGCGCTATGCGATCCTGTATACAGCAATCACTGTGTATACACTTCCCTGTCAGAGGTGAATTAAATTCAATGAAAACAATTAGGACACCACCATGAGAGGCACGGCGGAGATGAAACTGCTGGATGTGTGGAAATCAGGGTAAATATGGGATAAATCAGGTCACAGCGACAGGGGCTCAAAATGTTATGTAAGTAAAGGACAGAATACTAAAGCACAATGCATTCTGGGAGACGCCCCTAGTATAAAGCACAATGCATTCTGGGAGACGCCTCTAGTGTAAAGCACAATGCATTCTGGGAGACACTTCTGGTGTAAAGCACAATGCATCGTAGGAGACACCTCTGGCGTAAAGCACAATGCATTCTGGGAGACACCTCTGGTGTAAAGCACAATGCATTCTGGGAGACACCTCTGGTGTAAAGCACAGTGCATTCTGGGAGACGCCTCTAGTGTAAAGCACAATGCATTCTGGGAGACGCCTCTGGTGTAAAGCACAATGCATTCTGGGAGACGCCTCTGGTGTAAAGCACAATGCATTCTGGGAGGCGCCTCTGGTGTAAAGCTCAATGCATTCTGGGAGACACCTCTGGTATAAAGCACAATGCATTCTGGGAGACACCTCTGGTTTAAAGCACAATGCATTGTGGGAGACACCTCTTGTGTAAAGCACAATGCATTGTGGGAGACACCTCTGGTGTAATGTACAATGCATTTTGGGAGACACCTCTGGTGTAAAGCACAATGCATTCTGGGAGACACCTGTATTGTAAGGCACAATTATATTTTACAGTAGAATGGGCACATTCTGGGGCTCCCTCCATCTGCAAGGTAACGTGTAGAACATTGGCACTGGAGCAAAACACGACGGCTTGCCTTATCCGAGGAAACATCTCATGAGCACGTGATTAGAATTGGCTGTGGCTCTTCTGTGGACACCTGGAAACCCTCAGGCAATGAGAGCTCTAGAGAGATCCTACAAAACATCTCCGATGACCCAGAAGAAGCAGAAAATTCTAAATCCAAACAGAAAATGCCGCACATAAATATATGAAGATTCCACAATGCTGGGGTAAAAGTAGACTAACTCTGCCCTCATAGCAAGGTGGTAGAGCGCAAGTCTGGATGGGGTAGGGTCCCTGGCATACGTTACAGTTAGGCTGCGGAGAAGGGATGGTTAGGGGTAGGCTGCAGAGAAGGGATGGTTAGTGTTAGGCTGCGGAGAAGGGATGGTTAAAGTTAGTTTGCGTAGAAGGGATAGTTCGTGTTCGGCTGCGGAGAAGAGATAGTTAGGGTTAGGCTGCAGAAAAGGATTGGTTAGTGTTAGGCTG
The DNA here is from genome assembly GCA_011038615.1 of Limnodynastes dumerilii. Classification (NCBI taxonomy): domain Eukaryota; kingdom Metazoa; phylum Chordata; class Amphibia; order Anura; family Limnodynastidae; genus Limnodynastes; species Limnodynastes dumerilii. Next base: position 260,558 of record WWET01001996.1, read on the forward strand.
CGGAGAAGGGATAGTTAGGGTTAGGCTGCGGAGAAGGGATGGTTAGGGTTAGGCTGCAGAGAAGGGAGAGTTAGGGTTAGGCTGCGGAGAAGGGATAGTTAGGGTTAGGCTGCGGAGAAGAGATGGTTAGGGTTAGGCTGCAGAGAAGGGATAGTTAGGGTTAGGCTGCGGAGAAGGGATAGTTCGTGTTAGGCTGCGGAGAAGGGATAGTTCGTGTTAGGCTGCGGAGAAGGGATAGTTCGTGTTAGGCTGCGGAGAAGGGATAGTTCGTGTTAGGCTGCGGAGAAGGGATAGTTCGTGTTAGGCTGCGGAGAAGGGATAGTTCGTGTTAGGCTGCGGAGAAGGGATAGTTCGTGTTAGGCTGCGGAGAAGGGATAGTTCGTGTTAGGCTGCGGAGAAGGGATAGTTCGTGTTAGGCTGCGGAGAAGGGATAGTTCGTGTTAGGCTGCGGAGAAGGGATAGTTCGTGTTAGGCTGCGGAGAAGGGATAGTTCGTGTTAGGCTGCGGAGAAGGGATAGTTCGTGTTAGGCTGCGGAGAAGGGATAGTTCGTGTTAGGCTGCGGAGAAGGGATAGTTCGTGTTAGGCTGCGGAGAAGGGATAGTTAGGGTTAGGCTGCGGAGAAGGGATAGTTCGTGTTAGGCTGCGGATAAGGAATGGTTAGAGTTAGGCTCCGAAGAAGGGATGGTTAGTGTTAGGCTGTGGAGAAGGGATAGTTAGGGTTAGGCTGCGGAGAAGGAATGGTTAGGGTTAGGCTGCTGAGAAGGGATAGTTAGGCTGTGTAGAAGGGATGGTTAGGGTAGGCTGCGGAGAAGGGATGGTCAGGGTTAGGCTCAGGGTCTGGGGAACTGGAGTCTCCGCGTATATCTTGTAAAATGATCTTCCATGAGACTTGGACCTTATTCCTGAATTTTTCCAGCACTTGGCCAACTGGGTCCATTTAACGGAGACAACAGCAAATCTAAGACAGGTGCACCTGAGTCTAAGGGAAGTAGTTGCCTCTGTGGCAATCCAGCCGACAGCTTAATCGCGGCTGTGGGAAATGAAGGGTCTTAAGGGTAGGGTTAGGTAAAATGACTGCCGCTTTCTGCATTTCATTCATTCAGCTGTAGTACGATGGTCTTTCCATCGTTCCGGCCTAATGCTCTCCTCTCTTTTATCTTGTGGCTGATGCCTCTGCCTTTAAATGTTGTGGAATTCATAAAGCCCAGACCCTCATACATTTACAGCAATGCTCGTTACTCTGACAAGGTATAATTAAGGTCAAGCCGAGAGCAGATGTTGCACCTCGGGCGTCAGTACAGAGAGAACCCCTTCACTTCTCAGCCAGACAGTTATGTTTCACAGGAGGAACCTTTGTCTGGTTCAGTGCAGATCACCTCACCCCCATCCCAAAATAACTCCCATTAAAGTAAATGGCTGTGCAGAATCGGCCCCACTTGGGCGTCTTCACCAATCATAGCGGCTGATTTGTCTCTCTTTATCCTGCTCTTCGGAGTTAAGTGTAAATCTGCTCTCTGTGTCAGAGAACCGTATAAAGTGCTTTACTTTCAGGGAACTACGCCCCTGGAAATAATTATGGCTTCATTACTTCCAAATAATGAGCGATTTCTCTTTCACGTGCGCAATTGCCATTTCGTGATATTTATTACCAAAGTCATGGAAAGAAAAGATGGAAAGAGCAAGGTCAGTGTAGGAAAAGCTGATAATTGTTCAGTGAAAGGAAAACGCATTGATGCTAAAGATTTCTTTCACTGAAAGTCGTGTCAAAAAAGTTATTTCTTTGCATCCTAAATCACTTGAGGTTACATAAAAGTGCAATGTTAGTGTAATGGTATTCAAAGTGCATTTTATATTAATGTATGGATCAATGAAATAGAGATAGATAGATAGATAGATAGATAGATAGATAGATAGATAGATAGATAGATAGTAGATAGATAGAGAGTGAACTATGGACCTGAACAATGTTTACATATACGTTTTAAGACAATTGGGCAGATAATCTGGCTTGGGTGGAATTAGTCTACAGCGGGGGTTCTCAACCTTTTTTTGCTGAGTACCACTTACCCGCTAAGGAACCGGGTGAAGTACCACTTACCAAAAATGATTCATTTACTGAGTCTAAAATAATTAACTTTAAAGAAATATAACAGTTAGCGTAACATTTATATGTAAGGCTCAGTTTAGGTTAATTTTAGGCTCAAGATTACATTTTTCTCTTCTCATATTATTTATTATACCTCTGCCATTCAGATACATCCTACTCCCCAAATTACATATTGCACTTCTCCTGGAAATGTTATACCTTTCCCCATATGATGTATTACACTCCTGTTACATCCCTCTCCACACATTACACCATCCGCCCCCCTCTTTTTTATCTCTCTACAAATTATACCTCCCTTAATACTCTTATCTCCATCTCCATCTCCACATATTACACCCCCCCTACTCTTATCTGCCTCTTCACATATTACACTCTCCTATTCATATCTCTATCTCTCTCTACATCACTCTCCCCACATTATCACCCCTGCCCTTCTTTTATATCCCTCTCCACATTACATATTACACATTTACCCCCTCCTGGCATCTCTCTCTCCACACAATGCACACTCCAGTTCCACCTCTTTTACCTTACCTGCTCCAGCCTCCTGCACTTCCTTCCTTCAGCTCTGTGGATCCTCTTCCTGCAGTGCCAGTAGGAAGCTCTGCCCCCTTGGCTCCTGTATGCTGGACGGACGCTGTAATGTTGTGTAGTGTGACAGGCTGCGAGCTTAAACTGATCTTTACTGACACAGGGGTAGATACAGAACTCTGCTTGCAATACGTTTACTCTATACACTCCCCTTAGCACATCCCTTGAATGTACGTATTTTGTCCGAGATCCACTTTCCAAACACTACCTTAACTTTTGCCCACGTAACTGATGTAATCAGCTCACGTACGTATGGGCAACACGTATTTACGCAGCTAAGCACGCCCATACTGTACACTTTAAATACAAACCCCCACCTACATAGCGTATTTCAGGCTCACGTAAAATTGGCACGCCTTCATGTAGGGATTTACATGACACATATGTGAATGGCCCATACGTTCACATTTACACTGCGTTACGGAGCGTATTTTCTATGGTGCGTATGAGCAGTACTTACCAAAACGCGATTTTTAGTCTCTGCCACACGTAAATTCGCTCACAAGTCTGGATCTGGCCCACAGTGAGTACAAATCAGCTTAAGTCTGGCACTGTTATACTAAACAACATTACAGTGTTCCAGAGGACCGTTGCGGCTGTCTGCTGCGTACCACCTGACAGAGGTACGCGTGCCACTGTCGACCAATTCCTTACAGTGAAGCCAGCAATGTGGGCGACAGAGACTGCAGGTACAGTGACAGGAGATACACAGAGACTGCCGGTATAGTGACAGGAGATACACAGAGACTGCCAGGATAGCGACAGGAGATACACAGAGACTGCCGGTATAGTAATGTGAGATACACAGAGAATGCCGGTATAGTGGCGGGAGATACACAGAGACTTCCGGTACAGTGACAGGAGATACACAGAGACTGCCAGTATAGTGACAGGAGATACACAGAGACTTCCGGTACACAAAGACGGTACACAGAGACTGCCGGGATATACACCGAGACTGCCGGTATAGTGATGGGAGATACACAGAGACTGCCGGTATAGTGACAGCAGATACACAGAGACTGCCGGCACACAGAGACTGCCGGGAGATACACAGAGTTTAATTAAATGATCTGGTTACCGCTAAGGAAAAACAATGAGAGCTCCCCCATAGGGACATTTTTAGGGGCAAATGAGTCCAACCAACCTTATTGCCCCTCCTTTTGTATGACCAGCCAGCCTTATTGCACCTTCCTTCTGCATGTCAAGCCATCCTTATTGTCCCTTCCTTCTTTGTGGCCAGCCAGTCTTATTGCCCCCTCTTTGTACAGCCAGTCTTATAGTCCCCTCTTTATGAGTGTCTATGCAGCCTTATTGCCCTTCCTTCTATGTCCAGCCAGCCTTATTGCCCCCCTCTTTACGTGTGTCCAGTCAGCCTTATTGTCCTCTCTTTCTGTTTGTCCAACCAGCATTATTGCTCCTCCTTTTGTGTGCCAAGCCATCCTTATTGCCCCTCCTTCTTTGTCCAGCCAGCCTTATTGCTCCCTCTTTGTTTGTGCCCAGTCACCCTTGTTGTCCCCTCAATCTGTTTGTCCAAACAGTCTTATTGCCCCCTCATTGTGTGCAGCCAGTCTTATAGTCCCTTCTTTATGTGTTTCCAACCAGCCATATTGCCCCTTCCTTCTGTGTCCAGTCAGCCTTATTGCCCCTCCTTTTGTGTGCCCAGACAACCTTATTGCCCCCTCTTTATTTGTGTCCAGTCAGCGTTATTGTCCTTTCATTGTTTGTCCAAACAGTCTTATTGCTCCCTCTCTATGTTTAGCTAGTCTTATAGCCCCTCTTTATGAGTGACCACCCAGCCTTATTGACTCTACTACTGTGTCCAGTTAGCCATATTGCCCCCTCTTTATTTGTGTCCAGTCAGCCTTATTGTCCCCTCCTACTGTTCGTCCATGCAAACTTATTACCTCTCAATTTGTGTGCCCAGCAAGCCTTAATGCAACTTCCTTCTGTGTTTTCAACCAGCCTTATTGCCCCTTCCTTCTGTGTCCAGTCAGCTCTATTGCCCCTCCTTTTGTGTGCCCAGGCACCCTTATTGCCCCCTCTTTATTCATGTACAGTCAGCCATATTGCCCCCCACTTTATTTGTGTCCAGTTAGCTTTATTGCCCCTCCTGTGTCCAGACAGCCTTATGACCTCCTACTTTATTTGTTTGCAGTCAGCCTTATTGCCCCTCCTTCAGTTTACCTAGTCTTATTGCCCCCTCTTTGTACTCAGCCAGTCATAGCCCCCTCTTTATGAGTGTCCACCCAGCCTTATTGTCCCCTCTTGTGTCCAGCCAGCCTTATTGCCCCAACTTTGTGTGCAGCCAGGCTTAATGTCCTCTCCTTCAGCTTGCACAGCCTTATTTCCCCTCCTGTATCCAGACAGCCTTGTTAACCCCCACTTTATTTGTGTACAGTCAGCCTTATTGCCCCCTCCTTCAGGTTAACTAGTCTTATTGTCCCCTCTGTGTGCCCAGCCAGTCTTATAGCCCCTCATTATGAGTGTCCACCCAGCCTTATTGCCCCTCCTGTGTCCAGCCAGCTTCATTGCTCCCCACTTTATTTGTTTCCACCCAGCCTTATTGCCCTTCCTTCTGTCTTAAGCCAGAATTATTGACCCTCTATTTATCCATTCTTATTGCATCTTTCATGTCCAGCTTCCCACTACCCCATTCCAAATCCCCATTCTCATTATTTTTTAAAAGAGTTCTATTTTAAACTTACCTTTCCTGTGTCTCTTCTGGCTCTCTCCTCCGTGGCGTGCGCTCTGCAGACTAATGACACTCATGTGACCTTAGGTCACGCTTGCGTCCTCTGATTAGAGCTGCAGTTGTGCATAGCATAGCCAGCTCTGTTAAAGGCAGCAAAGCTCCTGGTGGCACAGTGAGAAGTGACCAGGTACTGTTCTGTGAGCTGCACTGAGTAAAAATACAGACGCTCACAGAATCTTAAAATTCTGTGAGCAGGTGTATTCTTACTCAGAGCTAACTCACAAAAGTGGTGGTGTGCCATACCGCCGCATACCGGCCCACTACAATCACTTATCCAGGGCCGTATTCACAGATACGTTTTTGCATCGGACGACGTGCGCATTTTTAGGAGCGTATTAACTGCGCATGTGTAGTAACTTTTTCCACACAAATTATGTAGTATTTACGCACGTAAGTACTTTAGGCACGAACTTGTGAATTGTACTTGGGAATACGCACATACACACTGAGGGACGTGGTTGTTTTCCGTACGTTCGAAGTTACATGAAAGTGGGCGAGGAGAGGCATTTAAATGGGCTTTTGAGGGCACAGTTAGTAAGATATGCATGTACGGAAGTAACATACGCGCGTAAGTACACACGTAGGGTTAAGGGTGCCCTATGGAGGCGTAAGTCACCAAAAACCCGTCCATGCTAGGGGAATGTCATGGGTGTTGCATTGCTACGTGCACATAGTAAACATGCATCTGTGAACCTTTAACTGGGGGTCCCTTTTTCGTTCAAGAAAAATAGGCAAAACATAAAGGAAACAACTGTTTTATTATTATTATTATTGTTGTTGGTTTATTTATAAGGCGCCACAAGGTGTCTGCAGCACCATTCAAAATACAACAACATAATTCAATACAGACACACAGGGCAGGAATTGACTGCATAGTACATAATAAAACACAATATAAATATAAAAATATTACAAAAATACAATAAAGTGAAGCAAGCACAGACAGCAAGGCAAAATGTGAGGTGTCAAGCTTGACAGATTAAGGAGGAGGTGTAAGAGTGCAATGAGAGATTGAGAAGGAGCCACCAGGTGGGGACAGGGTAAAAGGGTAGCAGAGGGGGACAGGAGGGTACGAAGTGAGGGGGGAGAGGTGGAGGAGGGAACAACACTAGAATGGATGGCCCTGCTCACATGAGAGGGATGAACTAGAGAGAAGACATAAGGAGGGGGAAGGATGTGGACTGTTTAATATAATAATAATAATAATAATTATTATTATTATTATTAATAATGCAAGCTGTAATCATATGGACATTAGGGCCTGATCCAGACCTACGCTCATGAAACACGTATATTTCTGCATGCCTACGAGGGCAGCCGTAAGCTCCTTGCGTAGTTATGACACTTAGCACACCCATACTATATGATTTAAATGCCTCACCCTGCCCTCGGTGCGTATTTATGAAAATTGTATGCCAGGTATGTCCGCCTCACAATTTGTCCTGAGAGTTCAGACTCTCGGGACAAAGATTTTTTTTTGTAAAGCCCCTGCTGCGCTGTATATGTGGCAAGGCTTTTTCCTGCACAGTACAGGTAATACAGGGCTCCTATGGGAGCCCTGTAGGACCAAACCTGTTACCTATGCGGTCACTGCCATTCTAAAAAAAAATTTGGTGCTACAGGGCTCCCATTGTCCCACTGTCTTACCAATACCGCACAACCAGATGGAGAGACGGCATTAGAGAGAGGGAGCGCCGCGGAGGAAAGGAGAAGATGTCAAAGGTAAGTAACAGAAGACATGGAGGCTGGATATAAGGGGCAGACATGGAGGCTGAGCATTAAAAGGAGCAGACATGGAGGCTGGAGATTACAAGGAGCAGACATGATGGCTGGAGATTATAAGGGGCAGACATGGAGGTTGGACATTATAAGAGGCAGAGATGAAGGCTGGACATTATAAGGGGCAGACATAGAGGCTGGAAATGATAAGGGGCAGACATGGAGGCTGGACATTATAAGGGGCAGACATAGAGGCTGGAAATGATAAGGGGCAGACAAGGAGGGTGGACATAAGACATGAGAGCTGGACATTATAAGAGGCAGGCATAGAGGCTGGAAATGATAAGGGGCAGACATGGAGGCTGGACATCACAAGGAGCACACATGGAGGCTAGAAAAATAATAAAGAGGCAGATATGGAGGCTGAACATTATAATAAGGGGAAGACATGAAAGCTGGACATTATAAGAGGCAGGCATAGAGGCTGGAAATGATAAGGGGCAGACATGGAGGCTGGACATCACAAGGAGCACACATGGAGGCTAGAAAAATAATAAAGAGGCAGATATGGAGGCTGAACATTATAATAAGGGGAAGACATGGAAGGTGAACATAATAATAAAGGGAAGATATGGAGGCTGGACAAATAATAAAGAGGCAGACATGGAGACTAGACAAATAAACGGGGGAGACATATGGAGGCTGGACATAATAATAATAAGGAGCAGACATGGAGGTAGGACAAATAAAGAGGCAGATATGGAGGCTGGACATATGAATCCTGGACAAATAATAAGGGGCAGACATGAATGGCAAGCCTAATAATAAGAGACAGACATATGGATGGTTGTTAAATAAAAGGGGCAGGCACTAGACCTGCTGGTCTGGCCGGTGCAAGGCACGCCCACTTTCCCAGACATGCCCACTGGGTGGTACAAGAAACCCCCCCTCTACCAGGCCACAAAATTTTGTCCCTCTTTTGAATTCTTAAATGTTGGGAGGTATGCATCCCATCTGTTGTGTGGTCCATCCACATGTTATTGTAAAAGGCCTTGCAAATATAATGTTAGCAAACATACAGTAGATTGTCTGTGTTTGCAGTAAGCTTCATAGTTCAAAATCATATGGTTAGAAACACAAATTAGCAACATAACAGGAGCAAAAAGAAACCTAGGAAACAGCAAGTTACAAATCAGAGTGTGCTTTGACTTAGAAAAGAAATAGACCAAAGGTTGAAAAAAAAAACCTGTAGGAGGCTGCTCTCAGTTCCTAATTGGAAAACATGCTCATGCCAAGAATGCATACCACCCAATTGGAAATTATGCAAAGTTAAAAGACTGACCTGGAAGCACACCAGGGCTAAACAGCAAACTTACTTTGGTAGGAAAACCCATAAACAGTGCAAACAATGGTCTGGATCCAGAACTACGTCCGTCTTCCATAGACGGACGTAGTTCAATAAACAGTAGCTACTGCGCATGCGTAGTAGCTATTGTATGTAATCTGCATATTGTTTTGATACGTAGATTGCGTATATGCGGTCTTTTAGACCGCATATACAAAATCTATGTATCGAAACGATACGCAGATTACGTACAATAGCTACTACGCATGCGCAGTAGCTACTTTTTATTGAACTACGTCCCTCTATGGAAGACGGACGTAGTTCTGGATCTGGCCCAATGAGTCAAAAAAGGTGAATATTAAGTTTGCCATGGTAAACTTAGTTTATTTATATTAGGATTCAAAGCAACAAAATGAATTCCTTTAAAAGCTAGAAAAGCAGAGGTGGAACAAAAGTTAATATGCAGTGGTCAATGGAAACATCCTATTATTACCAGGGTTTAGGGATGGAAGTCTACCAGCTTGTAGATTTGTGTTGGCTTTCAGTCAATAATACAAGAAACCTTCATCTGTTATATTACTGGAACTGCAAGCCGAAAGTTTTACAGTAATTATGCTACAACTGTTGGTAAGAGTTCAAGAAAAATGGATCAGTAAAAATGGACGCCCATCTTTGCAGTAATATTAGTTCAAAAGAGGATTCTCTAAAATGTTCTCTAACACAATAAATAGTTGTCAAATTTATCTTCATATTATTATAAGTTTGTTCTCCTTGTACTGCTTGACCAGCTTGCTTTAAATAACTAACCATAGCATAGTTTCTCTACCTCCAGGTGAATACACTTAAGATATAGACTAATACAAATTAATAATTGCTGTATATTATAGAGTAATATGTAATATCTAAGGCTAATCTGGTTGGTGATGTTATTGGTAATGTTAAAATCATGGACTAGAGATTGAGTTTTACTTCAGAAAAGGCAATCTTACAGAAATATTATTAAAGTTTTTATTTCACAACAAAATTATAAATGGTATATAGGCTATTGATAACCTTCTCTGTTAAGTATTTTAAGAGCAGGACTGGTAAGGTAAATTTGACATAAAACTCAGTTGAAGCAAAGGATTGCATTTTGCAATCAAATGTAAGTTGAGGCCAATAGTTTACATTTTAACATTTTTACATAGTCAAAATCAATGCTGTAACCAGGTGCCAACCATCTTAGTCGAGAAATCAACAAAATAATGTCTGGTGGTGATGTCCGCGCTGGAGATATTAAAAAGTACCTTACTAAGTGAAAATTCCTTCCAGAATAGGTCTTTCTTCACATAAATGTGCAGCAAAAAAGGTCCCAAATGTATTCTCTTTCTCCACTCCTCCTTCTTGTGTCTTATGTATTTCTAGATGGTCTTACTATTCAAAAAGTCCTCAATGTTGTATCTAAGGAGAGAAGAAAAAAGCTTAGTGCAACACTTAGCTTCTTTATATTTCCAACCGCATTTGAAATAATACCCACAATGTATTTTCTTGTTTAGGTGTTTTTCACCTTAGAGGACAGTGAGTAGAGTGGGCTGTTTGGGCTTAATAGGGGTTCTCTCCCGGTACAGGGGACTACGGATTTTGGTTGAATCCTTTGATGCTTTTTTAGAAGTTTTTAATAAAAGTTTGAATTTTTATGCATTGGAAGTTTTGCATTATAATAAATAAGGAAGTTTTTTATGTTACCACGTTTTGGGAATTCTTTGAATACTTCTGAGAACTGTACTTCAAGCAAACATTGTTTAGCTTTTGGTTTTAGGATTGACCCCTTCTGTGCTAATAACGTGGAGTGATCCTCACCACTATGGGGCCTTTTTGGTTTTGGTGTTTTCCCAAATACCTCTTCACTTCAAACAAGACTACTACCAAAAAATTGACATATGTCCACAAATGTTCATCAATTTCTATACATATATTTTTCCGGTGTAATGCTTCAAATGTTGTACTGATCCAAACACTATCCTTATTCTCACTCAGTTCTTTGATCCTTAATTCAATCCTTTCCGTCCATTATAAACTCAAAAAACTCTAATCACGAATGAGTGATCATTGAGTTTATAAACGAAGGAAAGAATTGATTTAGGGATCAAAGAACTGAGTGAGAATAAGGATAGTACAAAAAACAAAGAGTTTGGAGGGGAATTGAGCGCTTGCACCGTCAAAAATGAACACCACACTTGCTGCCTAACCACAGTGAAGGAAGGAGTAACACTCGCTCCTAACAGAAAATAACAATGGAAAAACAAATGAATCACTTGGTATTGGCGCTAGAGGATGATAAGGGAAGACAGGGTAGACAAAAAGTGACACAGAATTTGTAGCGTCTCCCAATCTGTTCAGAGCAAAGTTCTATTGAAACAAGTCAATTCAAATATGCCTTCCTAGGGGTTTGGAGGCAGCAGTAAAATAAAGCATGAATAGACGATTCTAGCTCACGATTTGTAGAGAGGTTGTAGTTTTCTTCTCCTTGTATCTTGATGTGAGGCTATCGCATGGGGATCCTAGCTTCCTGTGAGCTTCTATCCAAGCCTCAGTATGGAAATCACAGCTTGCGTTCCAAAACTCTCCACGTGTGATAGAGATGTTGAAAAAACAAGAAGGAAGAAAGCAAAGCACGTGCAATTCAATTTATTTCGTGCAGGAGAAAATAATTTAAATGAATGTACTCACAAAACATTTATATCAATAAAAGCATGTAGCAAACGTATTGCAGATGCGATGAATTTTGTGTATAAACGTTGCAATATTGTTGTATAAAGTCCAAAGTCCAAAAAGGGGGTGCAGGTCATATGACAAAGTGAAACAAAACTGCAGCACCAGCCAACGCGTTTCGATTACGGTTGTAATCTTTCTCAAGGCATAAATAAAACATAAGGTGCTGAACAGTATATATAAATAGTAAGGACCTCCCACTTGCTTCTAATTGGTTGATTTGTACAACAGGTAATTGTGGGAAATACGGACATTACACATGCAGATATAATCTTATATAAATATGTTAAAATATTAAATATAAAAAATTGTATGTAAGACCATATAAATAAATTATACAAATAAGAATATTTAAAAATATCAAAACAATTTACACAAGTTATAAATCCATCATAAAAACCATTTTATTTCAAATTCTGCATTAAGTCCTCCCGGTTGCATGGTACCCATGTTAAAAATCCATTGCATTTCAGTTCTTGCTAAAATTTCTGTACTATTAGTTTCTCTCCATTTTGGTATTACTTTTTCTATGCCAATTATTTTTGCTATGGAGTTACATGAACAATTATGTTTTTCTTTAAAATGTGATGATACACTATGAGTTAAAAGACCTTTTTTAATATTGTTCACATGCTCCGCCCACCTAGTTTTTAATGGGCGGGTGGTCCTACCAATATATTAATAGCCACATGTGCATTCAATTAAATATATCACATTTTTGGTTGAACATGTAATGAACTGCTTAATATTAAAAATTTGCCCAGTTTTTGTTGATTGGAAGGAAGTGGTTTTAGCGGTCTGTGTCACATGTGTCCGGCACATCATGCACATACCACATCTGAAAAAACCTTTGGATTTTATTGTACTATGTTTTTGAGGCGAAATGCGATAGGTACTTTTGGTAAGTGTTAAACCTAAATTTTTGGCCCTTTTATAAATAAATTTTGGCACTTTTGGGACAATG
>WWET01001996.1:278459-295240 GCA_011038615.1 Limnodynastes dumerilii
ATATATATATTTATTTCTTTCTTTCTTTTTAGTATTGCAATTCTTGCCATCATTTGTTGTGTTGATGTTGCATGTTTTTAAACAATAATTTGTTTCCTTCCCCAAGGTGCTATGGATAGTTCTCAGCCGATGAGCTTTAGGGCCCTGCGAGTTATCTCTGTACGACAGAGCCGACTTTATAGGAAGTCATCTTCTGGCGCATCCCTTTTGTCAGGCACGAGAACGTCGCATCCTCAGAGGTGTTTTGGTCTATATATATCTCTCTTTTCACTATTAGTTCTGATTAGTCTGTTATAACTGATGGTCGTCCCTGATGAAACTATCGACTGAAAACGTTGGACTGAAATGGAGTTTACTTGTTTGTGGCAATAAAAGACATTGCACTTTTTTTTTTACTATACAAGTCTCCAGAGTGACTTTCAATATTTTGCTTTATCTCTACCACTGGAAGAGCACTCTGAGCAGTTTAAACTATATCGAAGAGTGACGGTTCCCACAGATGTGAGATATTTCATTAATTTTTATGATTATGGATTAGAGCTTATGAAAACCCCCAAATCAAATCAAAATATCACAAAATTAGAATAATGTGACAATGTTCAATATTGTAGGCTCAAAGTGTCACACTCCAATCAGAAAATTATTCCAAAACACCTGCAAAGGGTTCCTGAGCCTTTAAATGGTCTCTCAGTCTGGATCAGTAGAATTCACAATCAGTTGTGCAGAAAACCATCATTGACACCTTCCACAAGGACCGAAAGCCTCAAAAGGAAATTGCAAAAGAAGTTGGATGTTCTCAAAGTGCTGTATTAAAGCACATTAATAGAAATTGGAAGGGCAAAGTGGTAGGGTAAAGTGTGGAATAAAAAGGTGCACAAGCAGCAGGGATGACCGCTGCCTGGAGAGGATTATCAAATGACCGCAGCCTCGAAAGGATTGTCAGGAAAAGGCCATTCAAAAGTGTGGGAAACTGCACAAGGAGTGGACTGAAGCTGGAGTTAGACGGATCCTGAACATGGGCTTCAAATGTTGTATTCCTCTTGTCAAGCCGCTCCTGAACAACAAGCAACGTCAGAAGCATCTTACCTGGGTTAAAGAATGAAAGAGCTGGTCTGTTGCTCAGTGGCCCAAAGTCCTCTTTTCTGATGAGAGCAAATTTTGCATCTCATTTGGAAACCAAGGTCATAGAGTCTAATGGAAGAATGCTGATAGCACCCATGCCACACCACATTGAGGCCGTACTTCGTGCAAAAGGGGCCCAAACCAAGTACTGAGTACATATGCATGATTATACATTTCAGAGGGCTGACATTTCTGTATTTAAAAACCTTTTTTTTTATTTCATGTAATATTCAAATTTTGTGAAATTTTGCTTTTGGGGGTCTCATAAGCTGTAAGCCATAATCATCAAAATTAATACAAATAAAGGCTTGAAATATCTCACTTTGCATGCAATGAGTCTATATAATATATTGGTTTCACCTTTTAAGTTGAATTACTGAAATAAATGAACTTTTGAACGATATTCTAATTTTTCAAATTCACCTGTATATATAAACATATATTCATCCATCCAGGGGGGGGGCCTGCATATTTTGTCAGTCCCTGGCCCCACAATTTCAGGGCGAGTGTACAAATCCTAAATCATTTCTGAATCTTAAAAAATCTCTGTTTCCCTATTACCTCCGCTGTGAAAAATATATAATTCTACCTACAAACATCACTTATCAATAACTTTCCTATCTATGCATATATATTAACCCAAGCTGCTCCTTTACAATTTCATGTATAAGTTTCCCTGGGTCCTACCATTATTAAAGATGACCTCCATTTCCTTCCTTGCAAGTGTAACTACTTCGTCCTTGTCCCTCCAATTCCCTTTTACCTTGTATATCCCCATGCAGCTCCTTATTACTCCTATATTGCATGAGTGTACGTTTTTAAAGTGTTCTGAGAGAGGATGAGAGGAATGCCCTCTCTTAATGTTAATTATTAATAAATATCTTATTCTTTATTCTCATTTTTATATTTATTTTATTTTATTTTCTATATGGTATTTTGTGTGCCATTTTTGTAATGATATTTTTATCTATTAATTTAGTTTAATATTCTTGTGTATGCACACAAGTTTATTGTTGCTACTGGGTAAAGGGGAAAAGGTTTTCTTTATGTCCTGATGGTTAAGTACCTGAAAAATAACACATGTAGACTGATTAAGTTAGCAATGTGATTGGAGGGAGGTACGATAAAATCTTCATGGAATTTGCTTTCCTCACTTCCTCTGATGAAATCAATGTTAATTGATTAAACGTGTCAGTTCCAGGATTTTGGGTATACCAGCAAAATTGTTTCATGCACTTCAAAAACTCTTATATTTCCTTTGCACTTTATTGCATGTTTTAAGCACCTTTAACCGGTTGGATTAACCTATCAGACTGCTTCTCATACGCTCCCTCCCCTCACCTGGTGAGTCATATCAAGACACCTGGGTGAGACATCTCGGCGTCTCCACATGGGAACACTAAGCCATCATCGCCCTGTAACATTTGAGCAGTGGAGCATCTACACGGCCTTTTACATTGGTCCAGTAGTATGGTCAGTCTTCCAATTGCGGTATCTTCCCGCTACTAGTTCCTACGGACTCCCTAACTCACCACCGTAATCACCCCGACGACTGGAAGTGGTGAGATTACAAACATTCTCTGTGCCTATATTCTCCGTACTATTTAACATCACCAATACGGTTTATTCTTCAATTGTCCTTTTGGAGATATCCTGTTCTGGTGTCACTTGATTTGATTTGATTGATCGTTGTCCCTAACCTACTATTAATCATCAATAGATACTATATTTAAATCAATCTCCGTGGGCAACCACTAGCCTGTATACTCAGGAATCCAACTAGACATTTATTAACACCATCAGGAACTATTGGTTTTTGATATTCTGCGTTTTATTTTGTTATTTTAAATATTGTGTAGCGCATAGGATACGTTGTGGTTGTGTGCAATTTATCTGGTACCAGTTTTTATTTTAGTGTTGTAATAAACAATATATTAAGCTTTGCTCATACCCAGTAGTAATTTTTATTGATTTTCCTTTTTATACATATATATATAGATTTTTTCTGTATCAATTGGGCTTGAATTTCTTTCCTACATCACAGCGCCTATTGTGTGTTTTGTGTCCTATTTGTATTCTATTGGGGTTCGCCAACCCCTAACAAGGGCTGCATGTAGCTGGAAATTATTCAAGCTTTTCTCATTTATCTCCTTATATACATATATTTATTACCATTGTATGTCAATTATCTTAAGCGCCATCCATATAGGTTAAATTCTTCTGTTTGTACCTCTCTTAATCTTCCTTAGATGTTCATACCATCTCTCTTTAAGTTTCCTAGAGGTCCTGCCTATGTACTGTAAACGGCAGTCACACTCTATGACATAAACACAGTTCTTTGAATCGCACGTTAGAAAATCTTTTATTTCAACTTCTATTCCTGTTCTGGAATGCCTATATGTTATCTTCTTTCGATTTTACTGATCTGCATGGCACACAATATCCGCACCTAAAAAAAACCTTTGCAGTCCCCTTTTTTTCTAGTTTGGACAAAGCACTCCTCACCACATGCCACCTAATACTGTCCGCTTTTTTGGATATAAACTTGAGCCTTTCCTGTATCACTCCTTCTAATTCCTTGTCTTGGCAAAGTAAATTCCAATATTTCTTTATAATTCTTTCTATCTGTTCGAAATTTCCGTTAAACTGGGTTATAATTGGAACAGTTTCCTTTCTTATATTATCTTCCTTCTTTCTTTAGTGAGTTTTTTCCTGTTTATCCTTCCTACTTCCGTAAACTCCTTCCTCACTTCTTCCTCTTTATAGCCCTTTCTCAAAAATTTGCCCACCAGCTCTTCTCCTTGTGTCAAATAGTCCTTTTTTCTTTGAACAATTTCGCCTTAGTCTGCAAAATTGACTGCTTGGTACCGTCTTTAGCCATCTAGGGTGGTGTCTACTCCTGGGAAATAAATAAATTTGAAACCATTGTCTTCCTGAATGTCCTAGTTTGCAATTTATCCCACTCTCTAAATATCGTTAGATCCAAGAAGTCTATACTAACATTGCTGATATTAAAACTTAGCTTTATCCCCCAATCATTGTCATTAAAATGTTAACAGAAGGTGTCCAAGGATTCCCTTTCACCTTCCTACACAAAAATAAGATCATTGATGTACCTTTGGTACAGACCCATCTTTTCTTTTATCCCAAAGTAAGTATATACGAAAAGCTCCTCCCACCTCGCCATGTATATGTTAGCATATGAGGGCACAAATTTTGTCCCCATAGCTGTTCCTGTTTCCTGTTTGTAGTGGTCTCCCTAAAATCAAAAACAATGGTATTTAAGGATGAGGTCAATACTTTTAACGATGAACTGTTTCTTGTCTTCCTCCATTTCAAAATATTCCTGCATCCTTCTCATGCTGTATGACCATATACAGTGCACTCACATCGGCCGTAACTAGTTGTAAATCCCCCTTCACTTCATACTTTTCTAATATTCTAATGATATGGGGGTAGATCCAGAACAACATCTGTGTATGTACTTACTTATGTCAACGTATGTAAATACGCATGCACGTAAACAATTAAATTACGTAATGTTGAAGCAATGTAAATTATGTTGACACACCCATAACACGTATTATTAAATTCATTCCCCGCTTAGTCTATCTCTTAATTTAGACAATAATAGAGGGGTGTGCTTTTGGAAATTCAATCCCTTTTGGCTGACATTGGTGGGGGCGGGGTTGGATTTGGTAGCCTCATGGGAGGGCTTTTTTGGAAATAACAGGGACTCGGCCAGTGCTATAAATGTGTGGGACACCTTTAAGGCATTCTTTTGGGGCACGCTTATTAAAAGGGTGTCCAGTATAAAACGTTTCCATAAAGAAAAGGAGGTGGCGCTGGAGCGGTCCTGCAGGGATTTGGAGGCTCAGTATTTGTTCTCTAGGGATCCGAACGATCGGGAGTCCTGGCTGAGGGGTCAGAGGGAGTGGACGGACTATCTTCTGGACAAGTCTAAACGCAGGCTATTGTTTGCAAGGCATTCTTTGTATTCGCAGGCGGATGCAGGTGGTAGTTACTTGGCATGCCTTGCGAACGAGGCCAGGAGCAATAATACTGTGCCGGCCATTTGCGACCCTGAGGGGTGGTGCATAGTAGGGGCTCTGAAATAGCGAAGGTGTTTCTAGCATTTTATAAAAACTTATACTCCACACAAGCTACCTATACGCCGGATAAATTAAGTGACTATTTGGATCAGGTCCGGTTCTGCACCCTCCCGCAGGAATCTGTGGATTTCCTGGAAGCCCCTTTTTTATTCAGGAGTTGGAGGGAATCATTGGCTCCTTCCCGAACCGCAAGGCCCCGGGTGTGGACAGTATCCCAGTGGAGGTGTACAAAACCTTCCCTCAGTTCTTTGCACCCCAGCTATTATCCCGTTTTAACACATTCTTTGAAGAGGGATTGCTTCCTCAGTCCATGCTGGAGGCCCTTATAGTTATGATTCCCAAACCAGATAAGGATCCCCTTTACCCTGAATCTTACCGCCCAATATCCCTTCTTTCGACTGATGTTAAAATCTTAGCGAAACTTCTGGCCGCCAGATTAAATACAGTTATCACCCAGATTATTCACCCTGACCAAACTTGCTTTATGCCAGGGAAGTCAAGCACCACTAACCTTTGTAGGTTATTTAGTCACATTCAATTGGTTGATGAGTCCATGCCCGGGGCCGCGGTACTATCCTTGGATGCCGCTAAGGCATTCGACTCCGTCGAATGGCCATATTTGTGGCAGGTGCTGAGAAAATTCGGCTTTGGTGAGCGCTTCATAGGGTGGGTCTGGTTGCTCTACTCTGCCCCTTCGGCCAGGATATGTATAAATGGCTTTACCTCAGACTCATTCCGGTTGGGCAGGGGGACATGGCAGGGGTGCCCTCTGTCTCCGGCGCTGTTCGCCCTGACAATTGAGCCCTTAGCCTGTCTTATTCGTGATTCTCCAGGGGTGGCGGGTCTCCCGGCAGGAGATTCGGTTGATAAAATTGCCCTGTATGCGGACAATGTGCTGCTCTTCCTTTCTGAGGTTGATAGGGATATGGGCGGTCTGCTGGATATAATTGACACTTTTGGGGAATATTCCGGTCTTGAGATAAATTGGACCAAGTCCCATATGTTCCCATTGGGCTGCCTGGATCCCTCCCGGCCTACTCCGCTGGGCCCTTTACAGCACTGGACATCCAAGTTTAAATATCTGGGGGTCTGGGTTTCCCATAGGGCTGCTGAATTTATTGGGTTGAACCTCGCCCCTGTTGACAATTACTTTAAGAACAAGTTTCATGTTTGGCAGAAGCTCCCGTTGTTGGTCACTGGCAGGATAAATCTTGTCAAAATGATAATACAGCCTAAGTATCTGTACATTCTACAACACTTCCCGGTTTATATCCCTCGTAAGGTATTTGCGACTATTAATGGGCTACTCTCCTCTTGTATCTGGGCAGGACGCAAACCTAAACTTAAGATCGCAACTCTATGCCAGCCTAAGTCGGGCGGGGGTCTTGCTTTTTCAAACTTCAGGAATTATTATGTAGCCTCCCAGTTAGTGCATCTCATTCCCTGGGTTTAGGAGAGGGGCCCCATGGGTCTGATAAATGCCTTGGTCCATGGCTCTTCTCCGGGTCTTTCTCCCTTACAGCTCCTCTTGGTGGGTAGGTCTGGGGGTTCTACTTGGGGGGTTCTACTTGTCCTATGGTCAAACAGGCCATTGCAGTATGGCGACAGGCGGGGCAGTTGTGGGGGGATGGGGACACGGATCCAGAGGTCCCACTATGGAAAAATCAGAATTATAAGGAAATATTGTCGCTCCAGGCACAGAGCACCTGGTTACACTCCCCCCTGCAGACGTTAGGTCAGCTATATTCGAATGGGGTTCTAAAGGCATTTGATCAGTTGAGGGAGGAGTTTGGTTTCCCTAATACTGATTTTTTTTCGCATATTTGCAGCTCAGGCACGCCCTGGCGACACAATTTAGAGACGGGGCTCCTATTCTCAAGGATTCTCCTACTAAATTAATGCTCCAAGATTTGGGCCAGCATGGGGCCATCTTATACATCTACAGTACCCTTAATGGTGTGGTTGCCAGCGAAACTCTGGCTGGGTTGCGCCATAGATGGACGGGGGATGTGGGTGTGTTGGATGATGATACCTGGGAGCACATGGTGGGTTGCATTAGATAAGCCACAGCGTGCCTGCGATTCCAACAGGTCCACTTGTACATTTTACATAGGGTATACTATACACCACCGAGCTGCGCCCATCCTCCTAATGTCCTAAGTGTGGTGCCTCGGGGGCAGACTTTTGGCACATGTTGTGGGCATGCCCGCTTGTACAATGTTTTTGGGAAAGGGTGTGGTCATGTGCTAGAGATACTGCCCCAGATCTCCCTCCTATGGACCCTCTCTTTTTGGAGTTAATGCTGAAGAGTTATGCAATGTGATCCTATATAGATATCTGCTTAACCTCTCTACGCTTGCCAAGGTTGTTATAGCTAGATCCTGGTTAGCTTCTGATACCCAGACTTTCATACCTGGAGGGCCTTAGTAAATGATACCGTGGGGCATAAAAGACATCTATATACCCAATGGAAGGTCCTACATAAATTACACAAGATCTGGTCATGGTGGTGTGAATCCCCACACAGTTTAGTTTCAGAATCCACCTGAGACCTATATATACACACCAGTACAAGCTTCCTGCATCAGATTCTAGGCCGCACTGAGTAAACTGGGTAAATTCTCATAATCTGGAAGGCCCTGCGTTATTCCCCCCCCCCTCACTCTTATAGGTCACAGGCGACTTTTGATGGGTGTTGAGAGGTCAAGTGGACCAGGCGTTACCCTGGAAGTAGGGATGAGCAGGATATCAAACATTTGTAATGTTTAAGATTATGTGCAATGTTTCAGCAATATGTTTTTGTGCTTAGACGGTCAAACTTTGCAAATCCGGTGAGCATGAACTGATGCTCCCATAGCAGTGCCTTGAGTGGGGGTGAGGTTTGTTTTGTTTTTGTGTATTGTATGTCTTATAAAATCAATAATTTTATAAGACAATAATTGAATTTAAAAAAAAATTGGGCAGTTTGGCCCATCTGCACCATCATGTGCAGCATATTTAAAATTCCCTCATTGAAGGGGTCCATGTTGAGCACATCTGTTGGTAAAAACATAAATACATTAGCATTTAAATTCCTATACAAAATGAATAATTACACTCAATACAATGCTTCACATTTAAAACAGATGTGAAATATTTTTTTCAAATGTTTACATTTCTTTGTTTTGCTTTCTTTAACATCGTCATTTTTTACAAATGCACAATGAAAATAACATTTTTACAAGACTATTTTTCTATATTTGTGGAGATGCTAAATATCAACAATTAAAGCAGCTCCATTATACAAGTTATGTGACATTTGAAATGTCATACGTATTCCTGGTATGTCCCTTAATGGTTTGTGATGTTTTTATTACATAACATTTTTAAGGATGCAGATGTTACAATCTTATTTTTGTAACCTTGTTTAAATTTTGCATGTAAACTGAAGTTTGTGGGTTATTATTAAAGAAAAACATACACGTCATGTCACCATATATATAATCCAATTAGAAAAATAAATTATAAAAAACATACACTTACCAATTCCCCCTTCAATGGGTTCTGGCTGCACATGATGGTGCAGCATCTCCTGCTCCTCAATGTCCTCCTCAGGCTGGGGGGAATGTGGAGCCTGCTCCTCCTGCAGCTCCTCCTCCTCAGGCTGTGGGGAAAGTGGAGCCTGATCCTCCCGCTCCTCCTCCTCCTCCGTCTCCACCTCATCCCGCTCCAGCTGGCGACGGGCAAATTCTGCCATTTTGTGTCTGTCCCGTCCTAATGGATATAAAAAAAAATTATACACATTTAATACCATACACACCCTTTTAAGTAAAAACAAATTAATAAACAATGAAAAAATATAACAAAATAATAAACTACATTCAAAAGATGGTGTTTATCATAGTTCCTCTTGCCCTATTAACATGTGTACACCATTGTCTGTCTCTTGAAACCCCATCAAAGATAAAACAATCTTCTTTCACAAAGCTTTTTTAAAATCAATATTTACTAATATGACCATATCAATGTCAAAGACATATCAATACATTTTAATGGCACACACACCTTGGGCATCACTACAACAGCAAATTTCAAACTACGTTTTAATAAACTAATACCTATATCTAAAAAATGGAAAGTAGCAAAAGTCTAGTTTGGCCAACATCATAGTAATTTATCTAATAACACATGAAATAATTTGACAAATCATGATTTCACAAACACAATAAGAACCATTGCATTGTAAGCAGCACATAAGTAAAAACTAATGATTGTATAGTGAAAGTAAATACTTACTATGCGCATGACGCTGGATCTGCATGCGGACCTCTGCCAGCATTTCTGGTTGGCGCCGCCTTAGATCGGACCACCGGCGCATTAGTTGGTCCACACGCCGGTGGACACGAAGACGGTGTCTGATCTCCTGCTGTATGCTAATATAACGGCACCATTACAGCGGAGTTGGCGGAGGTCAAACTGGTCCATAATGCGGACAAGGATCTTTAACTCTGCACGCGAATAAAAGTTCATAATAAAAATTATGAACTCACGCAAAGTGACGCTGCATGACGTCGCGTAACACATACTCACGCAGCTTTAGATCAAACTATGCCATTGGTTGTGTCCTGTAACGCCCACAAAGAGCAGCCAATCTTCATCCAATACAATATATTTAAATCTAATTTCACTCATATGCACATGTAATTGTCAATCACCTAAGATTAAACTTGACAGGCCCACACACGTCCTACCAATCACTACAATGGTATACATCTATATCTAAATAGAAAACTTTTACAAATTTCATATAACAAAAAGGATGTTTTCATAATTTTACATTGTAAAAATCACATAAAGCGGACAAATGTAAGAGTGAAAGCACGCACGCATAATGACAGGTGAAGTTAATGAGACATCATAGAAAAAAAAGCCTATCCGAACAGTCAAAACCATTAGCCAATAAGAGTGCAAATAAAGGACGTAAAAAGGCGCGCAATACCCGCGTCCACGTGCGTAAGTACACACTGTGATCATCATGGGTCCAAAGGGAAAGAAAAGAAATCCTAACTTTACTGCACAAGAGGTTACATTTTTAGTAACTGAGGTCATGGAACATTTTTATATTGAGGGTGGTGAGATCTCTGCTCACCTGAGAGGAAGTGTGTGGAATGGCACAGTTTTGTCACCTACTCAAGGCAAATCAATCCCAATTGTATGTTCCGAACAGTAAAACTTATGAAAAAGAGGTATAAATGGTTAATATTTTAAAATTTTTTTGATGATAATTCTTCATTCTATAGCATAATTTACTACAACCTAACCAAACCAGACATCTATTGTTCTATTGTTCAAGTATATTTTATTTCATTCACAGATGGCAGGATTTCAAAAATCAAATAAAAAAAAATGGCAGAGAGACACGCTCATTCAAGGCAAACAGGAGCTGGACAAATACCTGAAACCTTGAATTTCAACGCATGTTGTGTCTACAGCTGAGATAGAAGGTTTTGGTGACACCATGGACTGTCCACCACCAAGACTCTTGCGTCCAGTGGCAAACACAGAATCAGAAGACAGCGAAGATAATATTAAATGTGAAATCATATTAAAATCAATATTTACTAATATGACCATATCAATGTCAAAGACATATCAATACATTTTAATGGCACACACACCATGGGCATCACTACAACAGCAAACTTCAAACTACGTTATAATAAACTAATACCTATATCTAAAAAATGGAAAGTATCCACGATTAGCACAGATGTAACACCAACACCAGTCAAAGCATCAAAAAGATTAGCAGCAATGTCTGGCAACACGGAACTAGGCTGTTCGGCCCCCAAAACAAGATCTAAAACACCAGCTCCAGAACCAAAATAAACTAAAGGTGGCAAAAAAACTGCAAAATGCTAAACATGATGTATTAATTTTTTGTATTAGCATTTAAATAAAAGCATTTATAAAACATACCAGTTTGTTTTATCAATATTTTTACAATTACTTAATGCTCTTATTAAAAATAAGGTAGAAATTATAATCAAGTTTCACCTTAGAGGTGAATGACATAACTGTTTTTGTTTTTTTTATTTTTTTTAAACTTTTTTTCTTGTTATAATATTATAAACATAGCAATACTTACTTAAAAATATGTCTCTATCACACGATGGCAAAATGTACTGCTGCTTTGAGATGAGCCATAATGGTATTCCTCCATAACATTTACCTCCTCCACGCCAGCCTCAATCTCAAATGTTAAGCCGTGTTGTATTGCGATGTTATGCAATATACAGCACAGAACAACAATATTACACACCTTTACAGGCGCATACATGAGGGCTCCACCAGACCGGTCCAGGCACCGGAAGCGAGATTTTAATAGGCCAAAAGTGCGCTCTATGACCTGTCTGGTGGCTGAATGTGCTGCATTGTATGCAATCTGTTGATCTGTACTGGCGTTCAGCACTGGCGTTAACAGAAAGGGCCTCTGAGGATAGGCACTGTCACTTATGGAATAAATAATATTTAGTAATCACGTGGTATAAGGAAGGTTTAATGTGCAATTTTGACGTTAATTACATGTAATTACCTAAAATCCACACATCATTACCACTTTCAGAATGTCTTTTATTTAATTTACACCATATTGTTGATAGCCGCATAACATGGGCGTCATGACAACTCCTAGGATATTTGGCTACAACATTACGAATGAGTAGGTTGGCGTCACACATCACCTGGATATTCAGAGAGTGGAAACCCTTGCGATTTAGGAAAATCATAGGGTTTCCACCCCTTGGCACCAGAGCAATGTGCGTACCATCCACGGCTCCTATGACGTGCGGGAAACCAGCAATCCCCCGAAATTGCTGCTTAATAGGCACAAGAGCTTCCTCACACAATGGCATATTTATAAATTGTGTAACACACAGTGGCATATTTATAAATTGTGTAGCACGCAACAGGAATGTCCTCAAAACTTCCTCTAGCACACAACACGACTAAAATTGGGACATTCCTGTTGCACATCCCATCACCCTCTGGAATGATCCAGAGGCGCAAAATTGTAAAACCGCCAGGAATTTAGTTAACAGTGAAATTGATGTACGTGCCATTATATTGGCCTCAAGATCAGATCTTATCATCTCCAAGGTTTCCAATATGACATGTGGAGGAAGGCGATAGCGGCACCGAACCTTCTCGTCAGACACATTAAATAGGCTGATAGGTGGTTTAAAGATGCGCTCCCTGGTCCTCAGGTGATGACTCGGACGTGGACGAAGGACCATGCTATGGAGCTGGTCCTCTTCCTCAACAGCAGCAGCCGCAATGATGAAGCAAGACATCTGATACATTAGTAGAAAGGCCCATAAGAAGCTAAATAAATATTAATTCATTTTTTACATACATATAATATGTTGGATGATGAAATGTATAACATGCATTGAAAGAAATGGCATACATTTAAAGAAGATGATGTTGTTCTATAGAGAACATTATTATATATTTAAAACATAATCACCTATTAAAAGGATAAAATTAAGTTGTAAGTATCACAAATATAGATAATTTTATTTCATGGTAATGAACTTGCTTTAGCCAGTTGTGAAACAATTATAGGAGGTTATTCTAAAAAAATGTAAAGACTAAACAATTTTTTTACAACAAATAAAAAAAATAAAAATTTGGGAATAAATCTAACATGTATAAAATAAAAATACAATAATATCAAGTGTAAGCAAAACACATGAAACAAAGATTGAAACATAACAGTGTTTAAATTAACATAGTAACATTCAACATACACTTACATTAGCTAGAGGGCCAACAGAAGATATGTTTAAATCGAAACGATGGCAAAAATCACATTTTAAAATGATTTTATTTGAATTACATTACATACATAAGATCTAAAACATAATATAAATTATTTAGTTTTTTAATACGTAGGTAAGCAAAACAAATAATTTTTTTTATACAAATATAAGTTACTACATTAATCATGTGTACTTACACAAATATCAATCTCCACAAATTTCTGCTTCCAAAAACACAACCTTCACAACAATATTCACAAGGAACAGCATAAGGAAACACTAGCAGGGTTGGAATTTATATAGATTGCACAATTAGGTAATTAATCATTCTTTCACATGTGTAGCTACAGGTGCATGGCTCCATAATAAGTATTTACTCTAATAAACGAACTTACACTGTGACACGGAAATGCAACAACTTTTGGTCTTACGTGAATGAAACCCTACCTTAACTTTAGTTCACGTAAATTCACTTACGTTTGTTGTAACGGACATGTGGATCGATTGTAAATATGTTCCCACGCCCTCTTTACTCATTAGCATATTTTGAATCTCCCATAAATTACGATTGTCATGCCCCCTCCTTTACGTAGGCGTAAAATCACATTTACGTAATTCAGGATCACACGTAGATTGAAATACGTACTTGTGGATTGCGTGGACGTATTTTCAAGCATAAATACGCCAACTACGCATGAGCAGATCGCTCAAAATCACCACTTATGCTAATGAACGGACGAAAAAATACACGCAGATGTTGTTAAGGATCTGGCCCATGGTCTGTATCTTTTAACTATGCCTTGATCTTGTTCATAATTGGCTGTAAGTAATGGTTGACCATCTCAGACAGGTTGGCTGTGGGGGAACCAACTCCTGACACGATTGGTCTTCCAGTGGCTTCATAGGGTCTTTGTGCACCTTGGGGAGTGTATAAAACACTGGGATATTTGTTTTTTCTATAAGAAGGAAGTTCTTTTCTTCCTCTGTGATTGTTCCCTTCTTAGAAAACTCCTCCACCAGTGTCTTCAATTTTGCTTCACGTTGTCCATAGGTTTCCCCTTTAATTTTCTATACGTATTCACATCTTTCAATAAATCCATGCACATTTTCTTGTAGTTCTCCTGATCGAGAACCACTACACTTCCCCCTTGTCTTTGGCTTTTCTCTCTTTACTTGTCATATTCTTCTTCTTGCTTTTGTGTCCCATTTTCAGGAACTCCTCCTTCACAAAATCACTGAATGTACTAATACACTTCCCTTTCAAATGGTGAGGAAAGAAAGTGGATCTTTTCTTAAATTTCATATCTCTTGTTTTTTCTCCTTCACCTTCTTTTCTTTCTTTTACTTTATTCTTGAAAAATTTCTTTAGTGTAAGGTGTCTAGCGAATTTTTGCAAATCAATGAATAAATCAAAGTCTTTGATTTCACCAGTAGGGGCAAATTTAATCCCTTTGCCTAGGACCTCCTTTTCTTCTTTGGTCAATACATACTTACTAAGATTAAAAATCTTCACTTCTTCTCTACTTAATTATATTACCTGACCTCTTCTTTTTTGCTTCTTTTCTTCTCTTTCTCTGCTCCCTTCTTCTAAGTTCTTTCATTTTTTTTACCCCTCCCTTTTTGCCACTTCTCTTCTTCTATGGGGTACCTATACAAAAAAATTATTCCTTCTCTCATCACAGTTTCTCCTTCCTTCTCCTATTCACACTCGTTCTATAATCCTCATTGTTCTGTCCTCCTCTTCCTCTCTGTGATGAATTTTTAAATATAAGTGATACATTTCTAAATATAAGTTTGTTTTTAAAACAATGATTTTCTCTGGTTTTGCATATTGTTTTTTGTTGTGATCTTTTGCCAAACAAGGATTGCGTAGGGGGGAAACTAGCAGAATCCATTGACATTATTCCCTGTGTCTCTGCAGACATGACTGCACACAAACCTAGTTGATCTAATTTTGTATATTGGAGTTAAGCTGGCAAAGGTTCATTTGGGTTATTTGTCACAAATTCATGACGTTCAGTTAAATTTTTGTTTAAGGTGCCTCCAGAAATCTTGCCATCTGCATCTGGTAAACATAATACGAGAAAAACAAAACAAAAACATACACTAACATTAACATATCTGTTTGTTTTGATTCATAGTATGCTTAAATTGGTTTGAAGCTCTATGGGCCAGATTCAGACTTAACAAAGAGCTTAAAAAGAAAGAGGAAAGTAACCCCTGGGTAAAACCATTTTGATTTCAGGGAAATCAAGTTATTTGTATTATTTGCATGCTGCAACATGACTTTGAATTGCTTACTGCAAACAGGGACTGACCAGAGTTACTATAACACTGTTAATTAGAGTTAGGATAGTAAAAACAACCTCTAAACAATAAAAAAAAAATGCAATATTAAAAATAGGAGTCCACTGAAAAAAACATGCTTTTGCCCCTGATTAACTTCCAACTCTTAATGATAAATTAGTTTTAAAGGCAGAATTTGCCACTATCTAAGTTTAAAAACATAAAACATTGCTATATATTAAACATGCCTAGTGATTTGTAGAAAATGTTTTTTTTTAATAACAAATAAGGTTCGCGTGTTGGAGCCACAGCATTTATTCACCTGTCCATACTCTAGAGCGTTGCTGGTGTGTTATTGGTCCCTGTCGCTGGAACAACCCATCTATTATTCTGCAAACAAGAATGCTAACTTCCTCAGGGAGGAGGGTTGCTTGTCTAGCTCTAAGTTGTGGTTTTGGCATGTTTATACATAGAAAATACAACAGCACATCCAGTTGTGGCTTCTGTTTATAAAGGGAAAAAGTGCACGCAAACACAGCCGCACATGTCTGCACGCCACCGGAAACAGAGTGCCCGACACTCATAAAAAGCGTAGGCAGACTGGAAACATTCACCAATGAAAATAGAGTGGAGAACATTTGAAAATCTGTAGATATGCACAAAATTGTAAACCAAAAAACACTAGGGAGTATAACATAACTTCATTAATTTAAGTAATGGACTTCATGCTGCAAAGTAACTTTAAAATAACACTTGTATAAATGTGACTATGAACCTATGCTATTCAGAATTTTTTTTTACGTATGCCCCTCCGTATGTCACGCGCACACAAGTGTTTATTTAAAAAATAAGATGTAAGCTAAAATATGCATCCAATTGCGCAAAACATAAAAAACAAGCACACGATTCACAGTTGCACTGTTTAGCACACAACCCGGAATAAGTTGCAACCACACAATCTCTGAATCATCCCCACAGTCTTTAACAAATAAAATTAGATGTCATTTTTCTTTCTTAAACTGGTCATACACTAGAGATATTATTGACCCGATCATACAATTATTTGGCAAATAATCGCTGTAGTTAGTGGGACAGATCAATTTTTTAAAATGGCAAAGCAAACTCCTGAAATCTTCTAGTATATGGGTATTTTTAATTATTGGGTCTACTGTCACAGACCTGTAACCTGAGATTCTGCAGTGCTATGACAGTGGACCAAATAGAGGGATAGGTAGAGGGTGTGAATCAGTTGATGAGACTGTTACACTCATGGGGCTGGATCCAGACACCTAAGAAGCAAAGGCGTCTTAGGTTCTGTCAGGAACCCGGACCACCTACGCCAGAATCCCTGACTTGAAAACCCAAATTTACGTTTACCTGGGTGCCTAGCAAGTTAAATCCACCTTAATCTTCTAGCACCACCCACCTCTATTAGGGAAAATCTCTATACCCACAAGGA
>WWET01001997.1:0-11397 GCA_011038615.1 Limnodynastes dumerilii
CACTGCTCTGCCGACACCTGCAAAGAAAAAAAAACAAAAAAAAAACCAAGGCCAAAAACCGCAACCCACAGCCAGCAAAAAAAAGCAGCGACTCAGGAAAAAAACAAGCCCAATTCCGCTTGTTATAAGTGGACTTGGCAACTATGGCACCAAGTGACCCTATGTGTGTGTTTGAAGTCCTTTTGTTTCTGTAATCAGTGTACTGTACATATGTAAATTGGAATTTCAGGTAATGAGTTTGGGGGATGTTAAGAAGTGTTCAGCTGTTACTACTGCCATGTGGCTGGGGGAAGGGATTTACTTTCCTTTAAACTATATCAAACAGAATATTCTTCAACAGGGAGAGCATGCCGATACGCTGTGCGTTACTACGCACAGCGCAACGGATTAGGTCTGGATCGGGTCCATTGTCACTTGACCCCTTTTAAGAGCCTGTGGATCCTTTGCCTGAGGACATAGGGAAAGTGGTTGATGATAATGATGACAATTGGGAAGAACATCCCATTCCCAGTACTTCTTCAGCAATACCAACAGCTGCAACATGAGTGCCTCCAGCTGTATGCTAAGAGGGTCTTACTGCACATCCCGTGGTTTTTGTTTCTGCCACTCCTTTGGCAGCCATGGTAGAGGAAAGATCTACACGTCCCTCCCTGGATGAACATGTGGCAGAATTAGAGCATGCTTTCCAGGAGGTGGCAAGTGTACATGACAGTTCTGATCAGCTCAACACAATCATGGAGAGGGTGTGTGATATTCTTGAGCGAAAGAAACAGGTCCAAACGAGTCAGCTGGAGGGGGAGCAAAGCCTGCTGGAGGTGTAAAAAACAAAACTAGAGCTGAAAAAAAAGCAGTTGGAGCTAAGGAGTAGCACCTTGAATTAAAACAAGAAGATGGCATTTGAGGAAAGGCAGTTTGAGATGCAGCAACAAATTACAAGCCAAAGCAAGCAAAATGTCACATTAGAAAGTGCTGCCAGAAGTGTGGCTTTGCCATCTGCCCATGACCTTCCTCCTGCTAAGGCCACTTCTTCAGCAGCAGCTGTGGTAGTAACAGCATCACGGCCCAGGGAAAGGGACATACGCCGACCTCTTCTCTGTTGCTATATGAGGGAAAAGGGGGAGGAAACAAATCAAAGCAAAAATGACAGACAGCAAAGCACATTGAATAAACAAGTCAAGTTCTTAAACAACTCTAAACTCACAAACACACACACTATAGTATGGGAGCAACAAATAACATATATGCTTAAAAACATCCATGGGCAGCATTTGTCCACTCAGCTATCGATAGATGGCTTTAAAATTAAAATGCACGTTCAGGGGGGGAGTGGCCTGACTGCCGAGCTGCACGGACGTGTCTCACCTCGGCTCCTAGGCCCTGAGTTTACCGCCGCATATTTGGGGACACTACATGCTACCAGGCTCCACAGAGAAGTGCCTTTTCTCATCTGGCTCCCTTAGGGTGTGCTCCGATGGCCTGCTCCGCTTTCCCTCGGCGTCTGAAGCTGCGGCCATAGAGACGCGGCCTGCCACTCACGCGACAACGGCGAGAACCGTCACACCGGACCTCCTGACTCCTGACAAGCTTCATCCTGCCCTCTCTCTTTAACTGTGGCCTCCCTGCTCATCGGGGGACCTGGCGGTCTGCACCTTGATACCTCCGCTAGCCCTGTAGCACCTTGGAGCGGCCTTTGGTGCTTGCGGCCTGCAGGCCTGCGTTAGGCCTGTGGCCTGAAGCCATCTCCCTCCTAAGGGCCTTTACGTGGGATCCTGCTGGGGCTCCAGATTGCGCCGGGGAGCTGGACTGCTGGGGGGTCCATCTCCACCTCACATTGGACGGCGGTAGTGAGGAAGGACGCCATCGCCTTGCACCAGAGCCTGCCAGCTACAGACCAGGCAACACTAGAGTGCCTGCCACGTGAGTCTCCTCTCCCTTCCTGCCCTGGATACGCGGGAGACCGTCGGTGCTGCGGCGGCCATCTTTTCTTTTCTAAAGAGCCCAACATTCTGCCTTCCTGAAGTTGGTGCCAGCGCTGCCTGCCACCTTTTGCTCAGGACCATCGTGCTGGAGCTTGCCCTGAGGCCACCCTGTGTCCCTGGATGCCCCACTGCTCCCCCATTTCTTCCCCCTTTCCTCTTCTGTCACACAGGGCATTACTGTATGCCAAGGCTGCTTCCCCAGTTTATTTGTCCTCTATAGCCAGCCCTACATCCATCTACTGCTGCATTTCTTCCACCTGCCAGTGTATAACTACAATATTGCACAGCACTCCAGCACCACCTGCTGGCTACAGAGCATACTATATTGCTAGGGTTCTAAATCCTAGCCCCAATATATGGGACTTGAACTGTCTTTCTCTCTGTGTGCTGCCCCCCCTGGGATGTTTTTCCCTTGAACCTCCTCCTCCTCGGGGGGAACCATGGGATATGACCTGGCACACTGCTGACCCTTGACTACGATACAATATTATAACTACTAACCACCTTCTACATGGGGAAGGATAGGAGGACACACCACCCAAAGGACAGACGCAGGGCTGCGCCTTCCACACCCAAGCGGGACATTAGAAATCTCTTGATACACCAGGGCTCCCAGCCGGGTACGGTTTCTCCGCCGGCCCCCTCATCTCCGGCTCCATCGGACATGGAAGAGGACTCTTCGCCACCTCTCCCCTACCGTGGCTCTGAGCCGGCCCCTACCGGTTGCGACTACAAGCTCGGACTGGAAGCTATCCTGCAAAGATTGGATACTATGCCTACCAAGCAGGACTTCTTAGCGCAGGAGCAGCGGCTTCAGGAATGGGTGGCCTCTAAACTGGACCCCTTGAAAGAGGACTTAACTTCTGTAACGCACCGGCTGGTGACTCTGGAGGAGCGAGATGAGTCTGTTAGCTCCTACCAACATACTCTTGCAGATGTCGTGCGCCAGCAAGCCCTGGAAATTAATGCCCTACGATCCAGATGAGAGGACACGGACAACCGTGGTAGACGTAATAACCTCCGCATAAAGGGACTTCCGGAAACTATTCAAGCCCCGGAGCTCATAGCAGCTTTAACCAGGGCTTTTAATCAGCTGCTGAATCGTGACCTGGAGACTGCTATACTCTTTGACCGGGCCCATCGGGCCCTCCGACCCAGGGGGGGCCGCACGGATGCACCACGGGATGTCATTTGTCGACTCCACTATTATTCTGAAAAGGAGGACATCTTCAGGGCGGCTAGAGCCCTACGGCAGCTGGAGTTCGAGGGGAACCGGTTGGAGATATTTCAGGATTTATCCTGGCACACGCTTCAGCAACGGAGGCTCTTGAAACCCCTGACCGACGTCTTGAGGAGTCTGGACATTAAATACCGCTGGGGGTTCCCATGCAGCCTATCCGTCCTTCGCAACGGGGCGACCACTTTCTTGCGCACTCCGGACGACCTCCCTGCCTTCTGTGAGTCGATGGACATTACTGTCCCGGACCTCTCAGAGTGGCTCCAGCTCTTTCAGCACATCATCCCTCCGGAACTACCTCAGCGAGAAGCATGGCAGCGGCAGGAGTCACGCCGGCGGAGACATCACTCCCCGGGCCCAGCGGCTTCTGGACAGCCTGTTTGATATTTCACATAGTCAGCAGATATTTTGAATTCTTTGCGGCTACCGCTAGGTCTTCTGTTTGGCTGTACTTAATTGTGTTTTTTCCTTAGGGAAGCATGGACTTTCGCTACGGATGATATTGTCCTATGAAGCAGCTCACCTACTGCCGCAAGTTATAGTTACTGCGATTATAGTAATGTTAATTGCTCTCTTGGTTGATTTCACATGTTATCTAAAGCTGGGTTGCTCTTTGTGTGGTTTTGTATGCTGTTTAATGTTGGTATCTGCCCTCAGGTAGATTAGTTAGAAAAATCTACTTACGTTTACACTAGCGCACTTGTTCCCCCTTCCCCTGTCCCTTTGGACTTCTATCGTTGCTTGCTGTAGCCTCACCTGATTCTCATAACTATGGTTCCTGTTTTATGCTTTTACAGGGCTACTTGAGTAGAATTTGGTTAGTGGTTTGATATTTAGGTATAATGTTTCCAAGAAGGGTTCAAATTTAAATAGGCTCCTACGGGAAGCCTTTGCATTCTTATTTACAGTTACTTAGTGTCGGGTTGCTCCCGTGTTGTACCCCCTGCCTCCCCGTTTTTGGAACAGGCGACTCAAGCTGTGCTTGTTGTTTGTTCCCAGGATGGGGATGTACCTATTCCTGTTTTTACAGGTCCGTGGCCCTTTGCACCCCACGGATGCTCTAAGGTATTCTTTTCTTCGACTCTGTCTCTCTCTCGCCTTTTCTTTTGCCCTTCGTGTTCTCTTCCCCTCTCTCCCCTCGTCCTCGGTGGTTCCTTCGTCATCAACAGCTTCTTCAGATCTGGGCTCCAAGTCTGCAGCATGGGATAAGTTTAACTGTTACCACCCACTATGCCTGATACTCTAAACATATTTTCGCTTAATGTTAGAGGCCTTAATGTCCCGGAAAAGCGCTCCCAAACCTTTCGCACCCTCAAGGCCAACAGGGCAGATGTGGGATTCCTCCAGGAGACTCACTTTAAAAGAGGGGTTGAACCTCCCTTCCGGAACAGGGATTATCCTCATATATTTTTAAGCAATAACCCGGGGTCCAAGTCTAAGGGGGTAGCTATAGTTCTTGCTAAACGCCTCCCACTTTCTGACGTGTCCGTGTATGAAGTAGTGGTAGGTAGATGCTTGGTAGTTACTGTTAAGATTTTTAACCACTGGTTTACACTTGCCAATTTGTACTCCCCCAACCAGGGCCAGCCGCGCTTCTTCGCTAAGGTTCTGGAAGAAGTGGAATCACTTACCAAAGGGATCCTGCTCCTGGGAGGTGACCTGAATTGGCATATGAATCCTGGGATGGACTCCACCATGTCTCTTCCTGGGGGCTCTGGTCCTTCCCATCGTGGGGTAAGCCGTGTGTTCCATGAGTACCAGCTGGACGACACTTTTAGGATACTGCACCCTACTGATAGGGATTTCTCTTTTTACTCACATTCCCGCACCGCCTATTCTAGAATAGACTACTTATTTTTGAGTCATAGACATCTTGACTGCCTAACCTCTGCGGGGATAGGCCAGATTACCTGGTCGGACATGCCCCTGTCTTTCTGTCGATTTTGATACCGGGGGTGCCACGAGGCCATCGTCTGTGGAAGGTTAATGAGTTGGTGTTGCAGAGTCCGATTCATATGCCGCAAACAAAGCTGCTATCGCAGATTATATTGTTACTAACTCCAACCCCGACACCTCCCACACTATCTTGTGGGAGGCACATAAATGTGTTCTTAGAGGCAAATTAATACAGTTGGCTGCGTGGGACAAAAAACAAAAAACTGCCCATATTGAGAAGCTTTTGGCTGAAATCAGCAAATTAGAGGCGCAGCATAAGACAACTCTTAGTCCCACTACCCTGGTTGAGTTACAGGAGACGCGAGCAAAGCTACGTAGAGGGCTAAGTGACAACCTTAAATATGAGGCTAGGAAGTGTCGCAACAAATTTTTTCATTGGGGCAATAAGCCTGGTAGACTGTTGGCACGTGCCCTGTGCACTCAGCGTTCGCTGGCGTTCATACCAAGGATTAAGGACGGGCGGGGCTCCATACACTATGTATCTGAGAGAATAGCAAAGGAGTTCCAGCTCTTTTACTCTGATTAATATAATTTGCCCACCTCCTCTGAAGGGGACCAAGCACGTAAGGTTAGCGAATATCTCTCCTCCGTTGATTTTCCCCGCCTGTCTTGTGCTCAGGTGGCTGCTTTGGAGAGGCCGTTCACCCTGGAAGAGCTTGCTGTGGCCATTAAGGGCACTCCGTCAGGTAAAAGCCCAGGACCGGATGGTTACACCATATCCTATTATAAACTATACTTGGATTCGATAGCTCCCTTGTTGTTAGCGGCCCTCAACGAGATCACGGAGTCTCACCGTTTTACTTCCCAAGCTTATGAGGCTCATATTTCGGTGCTTCCCAAAGAGGGTAAAGATCCCACCCAGTGCTCCAGTTATCGGCCCATCTCGTTACTTAATGCTGATATTAAGTTACTTGCTAAGATGATAGCTGCTCGGCTGAACCCACTCCTTCCAAACATTATACATTCGGATCAGGTGGGTTTTGTTCCGGGCCGTGAGGCCAGGGACAACACCATCAAGGTTGTCAATTTGATCCACATAGTCAATACCTCTGCGACACCGGCGATTCTCCTGTCAACTGACGCTGAGAAGGCCTTTGATCGGGTCGACTGGATCTTTATGTCCCAAATTTTAAGCCACATGGGCTTGGGCCCAGTCTTTATTAGCAAAATAATGTCCCTCTATCACGCCCCGTGGGCCAGGGTCCGGGTGAATGGCCTTTTGTTTTGTCCGTTGCAGATACGTAATGGCACTAGGCAGGGGTGCCCCCTTTCACCCTTGATTTTTGTTTTGTGTATGAAGGCGTTGGCGCGGGCTATACGGTTTAATCTGGATATCTCAGGCATTAAGACGGGTGGGATGGAGTGTAAGTTAGCTTTGTTCACGGACGACCTCTTAGCCACACTATCGAATCCCTCTGTATCTCTCCCTAATTTAGTTAAAGAGTTTCAGAGATTCAGCCAACTTTCTAACTTTAAGATCAACTACCATAAGTCTATTGCCCTTAATCTCATAGCTCCAGAGTCAGTGGTTCGGAGTCTGCAGGCATCATTCCACTTCCAGTGGCACCCGGATCGCATTAAATACTTGGGCATATATCTGGCCAGGGATCTCTCCCATTTATTCGAGGCTAATTTTGCTCCCAAACTCAAGGAGATTCAGTCTGACCTGTCCCGGTGGCAGCCCAAACACTTTAACCTTTTGGGAAGGGTAAATGTTGTCAACATGTCTATTCTACCAAATTCTACCCTTTTTATATCTTTTTCAGACGCTTCCGATTGCAATCCCCCCAAATTTTTTTAAAGAGGCCCATTCCGCTATTCAGGGGTTTGTTTGGAATGGCAGGAGACCTAGGTTTAAACATGATATTTTGTACCGGAGAACAGAGGGGGGGGACTTCAACTCCCCAACCTCTACCTCTATTATGGGGCAACCCATATATGTAGGGTTGCGGAATGGTCGGCAAACCAATCTAGTAAGCAATGGATCATCATTGAGAATTCTATGGCACCCTCCCCTCTGACCACTTTGGCTTGGACTCCTGTGGTCCCTAGGATTCCCCACCCCACGATAGGGGCTACTTTGGCCCAGTGGAAGCGTCTTAGGACCCTTCCCACTATTTCTTCTAAATTTTCCCCGCTCACGGTCATTTCACATAATAGGGATTTCACGCCAGGATTACAGCCCTCCTTTGTCAGTAGATGGTGCGGTAGCGGGCCTCTGAGGGTTGGTCAGCTGGTGCGAGCTGGAGGAGTGCGGCCCCTCTGTGACCTTGGGGAGGTAGTGTCTTCACCAGGGAGGAAGTGGTGGTCCTATTTCCAGGTTCGCCATTTTGTCACTATACTTGCTCCCCTGGCGGAGCTCAGTCGGGATCTTACCCCTTTTGAGACCATGTGTCAGCTCTCCCATCCCCCTCCTCATGCCGTTTCAGCTATGTACAAATTGCTAGTTACTGGTACCTGGCCTACCTTTCCACGATTCACTCAGACCTGGGAAAGGGATTTGGGTGTCACCCTGCAACATTCTGACTGGACTAAGGTATTCCAATACACACACGCTTCATCATCAAGTGCCACGGTCTTGGAAACTCAGTATAAAATCTTGTTCCGATGGTACAGGTGCCCAACAGTACTGCATAGAATGCTCCCTAGCGTCCCAGACAGATGCTGGAGGTGTCTAACGGGGGAGGGAAACCCCCTTCATATATGGTGGGGATGCCCTAACCTTTGGTCATTTTGGTCTATGGTACAACAGGTGGTTTCGATTGTGCTAGGGGGAGACGTCCCCGATACTGCTCAATTTTGGCTTCTGAATATGTCCCCGCTACCTATTTCTGTCTTTAAGAAGTCACTGTCCCGGCACCTGATCAATGCCGCTAAGGCAGTCATACCGGTTCATTGGCGGTCCCCAACCCCCCCGGGGGCTAGAGAGTGGTTTGCTAGAATGGAACTTTATATGGACATGGAAGAGCTCACCCTTTCTACCCTGGACAGAAGCTCAGTTTTTACAGAAACTTGGTTCCCATGGCTGCGGTTTAAAGAATCTGATCTGTATAGGCAGTTAGTTGGTTGATCTAATCTGCCTTATTGCAGGGCTTTCCAGAAGCTAGGCCGCTCTATTGTAGGTGCCACCTTCCCGTACCTTCCCTTTCCCCCTCTCTGTCCCTGCTCTTTCTTTCTCTTCTACTCTCCCTTCAAGGTGTCTTTCTGTGTTTTTGTACACCTTCTTTCCCTTTATGGAATGTGCTCAGGGACACTCGCCTTTATTCTAGATTGGTTACAATTTTGCCCTTTAGAGTGTTTATTATATATGCTTGTTCACTGAAGCTGCATTCTTCCTCGCTGTATTGTGTTAATGGTTTGTATCTGTCTTTATTGGAATGCTAATAAACAATATTCACACTAAAATGCACGTTCAATCATTAACATATGTAACCTAAATTAAACATTAAAAAAACTAAATGAAAAACAATAAAAATGTAACAATACACATAAATGCATAATGCCTTAAGTTAAGATTACAATGATCCAAAACATATAAATCATATTTCCAGAGAAAAAAAATATTCTATAACATATATACACAACACAAATAAGTAATACATTTAAACAGCAATAAATATAATGGCGCTTTGTCAAAAGATTAAAAAACAACAACAACAAAAATTATTTGACTTTCTAAATTTAAACAAAAACAAATAATGCCTACCTTTATAAGGTTAAAGACTTGCACAAAATAGAAAAGCAGCAGAGGATTTAATAGATGAGCCTTTAATTGTGTCAACTAAATGCATACATCCATTGATTAGAAACACGCAGTGTGGGCTGAACTAAGTAAGAGAAGATGCATGGGCTCATAGCAAACAATTCAGATCACCAACTTAAGAGTGGTTGAGGGCTACCTTATCTTTTCCCATACGTATGTTAGTTTCCGCAAGGCACTCTTACTTGTGAATCAGACCTAACTCTGGGGGAATGCCCATACTGTAAATTAATAGCCTGTGTGTTGGTCATTTCCATTAAGAGTCTTGCTCCTTTAGCTACACGTGCGGGAACCAATCAGTGCCGATGCGTGAATTGCTCCTAGGTCAGCTGTCTGTGAAACTGTCGGTCAAGTTATCCGTGCATATATTTAAGTTCTGGGCATGCAGAGTTGAACCAATTGTAAAAATATGCACAGAGATTCAGCACTTAAGTGTAAATCAGGTTCAAGATAATAGAAATTGAAAGAAATGTACAGATGGATTACTATGCAGCTAGAGAACACCTATTTGCAATCTCAACCTTGCTCCTTGTTCAAGCATGTACAGTTTAGGTTCTGCCAAAATCATAATCTAGATTCAACCCTTCCTCAAAATCCTTTGATTTCTGTTTTGTTATCAGATTAATCTTTTTTTTTAAACTATTATTTTGACATACTAAATGTAACACTTAAATGTGTTTTTGGATAATTTGCTTGCCTCTAAAATGTTGTTTTGGTGTACCAAAAAACAAATAAAACACAAACAAATAATAACACGTACACTATATTTTTAATTAGAAAGTCTTGCGATGCCACTTTTTAGTGTGTAAATTATTTTTGTTAAGTGTCACATACAAGGCATATAGTTTTGGTGTCACAATGTAGTAGAAATCAAAATCTGTCTAGAAATTTAACATTTTCCTATATAATAAAGGGTGAGGGGAGATAAGGAATAGAAAAAAGAAAGGATTCCAAAGAAGTTATGGATGCAATAGTGGTAGTGTAGTGCACATGAGCCACAGGGGAAAGGTGACCATTTTCACTCATTTTGCACCCAAACAGCTTACTGGTGGCTAGGAGGCAGGTTAAGTACAGCAAGAGTTGCCTGGCTGACAGCATCCTTTACCTTTCTCTCAGCTGCCAGTCATGCAGTTTTCAGGCTGTCAGCTATTTCTCTGGCCAGTCAGATTGATCCGCCAAAACAATGCACAAGAAAAAAGTATCCTATAGGAGCTGCAGAAGAGGAAGAACAGGGTGAAGATCTTTTTTTTTTTTTTTTAAGTACGAAGTGGGAGTACTGATCTAGAATCTGATGTTTAATAAGAAGGTGGTTGGGGGGGTGGTCTCATCTGAAGAATTATTATTTTTAATAAGGAGGTGGGAGTCTCATCTGCAGTCTTAATGGAGTTGGGTGGGTCTGAGTTTTGATAAGAAGGAACCTGATCCAGAACTCTATGCGTATTCCATGCACCCAGAGGTCTGTATGTTAGCATGTGAGAGGGAAGAGATCTCCCATGTTACTTCCCTCTTACATACAGAGTTCATCATCTGAATGACTTGCTTGTGGAAGTCAGGTGTCATCAGGATCAGGCTCATGATATGGGAGAATCTGATTTTGTTTTGTTAAAGAAGGTGGAGTGGTTCTTTTTAATAAAGGTGTTAGATCTGGATTAAGGGGGTCACTTTGTCTTTGCATTTGCATGTTATTTTAAGCTTATTTCATAATGTGACATATCATACTTGCCAAATTCATTAAAGGGAGATTTAGGATAAAAGCCCCTAGCATCATTCAGTTGGATGTGTCAGATCCTGCTCAATATCTTTGTTTAATCCTACTTGGTGCATAAATTGGAAAATGTCACAAATTCCTATATATAAACAAAAGGTAAATAGTAGGAGTGAAAGCCAATAGGGTTGAAGGAGGTTAAACTCCCTGGTTTGTGCAGCGTGGGGGCACAACCTAACCCTGCTCCGGACTGCTGGGAGGAGACCCCTCCTCCTCAGCAGTCTATAAAAGGGGACTTTCCTAAGGGGAAGTCCTCTTTTATTCCGGAAATTTCCCTGGATACAGGACAAGGACAGGCTGAGTAGCTCTCTCTTACCTCTCTCTGTCGTTTTCCTTTCTTCTGTTCTCCAGTTTTCTCTGTTTCCTTCTTTCTTTTCTTCTGTTCCTATTAAAAAAAACAAAAAAAAAACAAAAGAAAAACTACTGTTAATTTTTGTTTAATAAAAAACAGTTCCCCTTCATACTATATTCCCCCCCTCCTCCTCTTTTAGAAATTTCCCTGGATACAGGACAAGGACAGGCTGAGTAGCTCTCTCTTACCTCTCTCTGTCGTTTTCCTTTCTTCTGTTCTCCAGTTTTCTCTGTTTCCTTCTTTCTTTTCTTTTCTTCCTATTAAAAAAACAAAAAACTACTGTTAATTTTTGTTTAATAAAAAACAGTTCCCCTTCATACTATATTCCCCCCCTCCCCCTCCTTGTCA
>WWET01001997.1:20419-37726 GCA_011038615.1 Limnodynastes dumerilii
GAAAAGGGGGGGTCACAATGTATAATAAGATGCTAAAATCATTGAACATCACTTTCAATAATTATGCATTAATTGTAGCTATATGCAATAATATTTGGTAAGAGGTTTAAATAATGAACATCAAATGATGTACTTAAAGTTTGAAATTTACTTTTTTCAAAGCACTGGATTAATTGGTTAATTATGAATGGTATAAACTGTATAAATTATAAATAAGTCCCTGATTATTATGATCTAATTTAAACTGTATCATTATCACTGTATTATTTTTGGGGTGAGATTATTATTATTTTGCATATAATCATTTGTGAAATCTTTTTGGTGACAAAGTCATCATTATAATGCTATCCATGGTTATTTATTTATATATCTCCTTCAATTTTTTAGTGTTTCACTCTATTTAATTAACTCAGTAAGTAAAATGGAATCACAAGATACATTACTTATTATTATTTTTTTGGGTGTAATTATTATTATTTTTGTTATGTAATTATTTGCTGATTGCATTCTAATGTATGAATTCTAATGTATGAATTCTCTTTGGTGACAATGTCATGTTATCATCATAAGGCCAACTTTGGTCATATATTTATATTTATATTTATATTTTTTTCTAATCTCCATTTTCTAGTTTCTCACTGTAATTAATTAATTTTTTGTTTCTTTATTAAATAATATTATCATTTTCCAACTAATTTGTATGTATTTTTTATATATTTATAATATGGATTAGCCATATGTAATATATATGATTATCATTATTATTATTTTTTATTTTATTTTATTCTATTTTATTTATTTATTTATTTAGTGATTTATTCATTTATCGACAGTGGACTAACAGTATTGCCAACCGTCCCTTATACATGTAATTCTTTTATTTATCAAATAATCTCTGAGATTATACACAACACATAGAATTAACATTACTGATAGTTGTCACAATGTATGTTAATAACAACATTGTGTTCTAATGTCCAAATGCCAACATTTAATAATGATAATACGGACTCCAAACTTGCACCTCCACATAAGGTATGCTTTGGTCTTCAGCTGATCACTAATTAATGAGCTGAGTCAAGATAAATAGGAGGATATCCTGCTTGAAATTATACTGCCTTCTGAGGAAATCGAGAGTTTCTCGATGAAACGCGTCAAGGTCTGATGTCAAATTGTGTGTTGCATTCATCTGGCTGATTTTATATCTTACTACCATTATTGGTCACCACGGAGCTTATGCTGTGAAATATCTGCACCTAGTACTGACCAGGACACAAACACGTGGAGCCCGTATACACCATCTCACGGCACCGCTCTGAGGCCAGTGTGCTTGCCGGCTGCTGGATCTTCAGGTGAACGGGAGCCGCGGCTATTGTGGAGGAGGACTGATAATCAGGACAAACCTCATAACTCCTCAGGCTGGGGGGTCTGATTTGCACGCAGCACTTACTCCCCATATGTTCTAGCCATTACCATCATCATAAAGGTAACCACGGTCTCTGGATCAGTGCAACAGGACGATACTAAAACGGAGTGAGTAACATTGCACTGTTGAATTTCAATAAGCCGCCAGTTTTACACACTGAATGTTGGCCGTGAGCATATCAAAACTGGAAACAGTGTAACATTTGATGTAACAATATCCACCTAATTCATATTGAGAAGCCATATGGTGTATTAACAATCGATAGAACAACACAAAGATTTTTGGAGTGGACATTCATGTAAACTGGCCAGTTTTTCATATAC
This sequence comes from Limnodynastes dumerilii, assembly GCA_011038615.1. Lineage (NCBI taxonomy): Eukaryota > Metazoa > Chordata > Amphibia > Anura > Limnodynastidae > Limnodynastes > Limnodynastes dumerilii. Next base: position 22,169 of record WWET01001997.1, read on the forward strand.
GCTCTAACGGAGGCCTGCATATAGATCACATTGATTTGTATTTTTCTGGTGGCCACCTTACTGGGAATCAAGCCGATACCCCCTTTTTGTATATTGAAGGCCTAATATCACACAATTTGCATCTTTTATATATATAGATTTCATGTGCTAATTAGCATTTATTGAATACTACTATTGTATTGATTTTATATTGTCTTTTGCATACAATTAAATGTGTTTTATAGATATGATATTGATTTATCATGATAAATTCATTGGTAATATGCGAAATACTCATAGTTACCGGCTCTCCCTGAGTTTTCAGGAGACTCCCGAAATTAGGGCATTGCTCCCGGAATCCCAGGGGAGCTGGCAAGCCTTTAGGGCGTTTGAACCAGGGCACACACCTTGGGCACCGTGCCAGCTTTACTGAGTGTTATATTAGAAGTAGTAGTCGTATTTCCATCTAGAAAGATTTGCATTGTGCGGGTGGACGAACCTTTGTTTTTAATGTTAAAGAAATTAAAATGTCATTACTTCATAAACACGGGCAGAAGGTGACAGAGCTGGGCCCCATAGCAAGGAGGCGGGGCCCGAGTCTGGATAGGTGGGACTAGGCGGAGCCAAGTGGGACTGGGGGTGGAGCTGGGCAGGACCGCTGCCTGATAGAGGCTGTCAGAAGCTGACCGCTTAAAACAGCGCTCGGCACTCCATGTATGGCTGACGACGCTATACCAACACACACTCACTTATACACGGAGGTCCGAGCAGCCTCTGAAATATTGTTCCAGTGGAGGGCCCCGTAGCACCCCCCGTAGTTACGCTCCAAAACATAAGCGCACATTCCCAGCCAGTCTACCGTAACTCAGCCGCAGCGCTTACAAGAACTGCGCTCCCGCCCCGCCGTCTGCAATCACGAGGAGGACACGACGACGGAACATTGCGCAAGTACATAAATACACACACCATACACCAACACGGAGACCGCATTCTACCGTCCATCTTATTTTAGCCCTATTGAACCTCCTGAAGCCACTCGGGGGTTGGATTATTTTCCTTCCTGTGCATCAAAGTGTCCGGGAAATAATGGCTCATTTTCTGGTGCGATCCTGCAGCTGCTGCGAGGCTCCTGTCATGTGCCCATGGACTGCTCTGGCTTTCTGACTCGCCAGGTATGCTAGGAATCCATGGACCCGGCTACACTGGAGACCTTGTTCTCTGCACTTATTTTTGTCCGATGAGAACCCGCGTTAACCATTTCGCTGCAAGCCCCAGGCAGGGAGAGGAGGGCTGGAAGTAACGGGGGAAGCAGCTCATAGAGCAACACATCTGCACCGTGCTAGAAACACGAGTTGAGGGCGGATGTCTTGCGGCTCAACTCTAAATTTAAAAATAAAACTATTCAGTATTTTTGGGCGATAAGCCGGTATTTTCCCTAAATGAAAACATTTTTAATTCATTTACACCCGCCCCCCCCTTCCCCCGCCTCACATTGCACATCCTTTAGATCTCGGAGGAAGGAAGGAAAGAGATGCTGGTAGGGGGTGGGGCTTAATGGCGCACTTTATGCAAATCGCATCATGAAACCCTGCCCCCCTATCCTTCAACACTACTATTCATAGTGTAACTTGGGTGGGCGGGGCTTGATGGCGCACATTACACCAAGTCCCAGTCCCTAATAACACTAGCAGTACTGATAGGCAAGGGGGGGGCGGGACTTGAGGTCGTGATTTGCTTCGAGCCCATAGCAGGAGATTTGCCTGGATACCAGGAGAAATGTCCGAATTTCGGGAGTCGGCAGCCCCGGCAAAGTGCATAGCAGAGATTCTTTAATATGGCTCCCTCATAAAAGCCAGAAATATGGCCTCCTCATTGTACACACAGTATAATGTTCATCAGGTCACATGATTACATATTAATGTGGTAATATCCCCTGGTCACATGATTATGCCATGGAGTAATGTTCCCTGGTCACATGATTATATTACACAGTAATGTTCCCTGGTCACATGATTATGCCACACAGTAATCTTCCCTGGTCACATGATTATGCCACACAGTAATGTTCCCTGGTCACATGATTATGCCACACAGTAATGTTCCCTGGTCACGTGATTATGCCACACAGTAATGTTCCCTGGTCACATGATTATATTACACAGTAATGTCCTTTGATCACATGATTATACCAGAGGTAATGTCCTTTGATCACATGATTATACCAAGGTTGCTGACTTTTAATTGCTTCCCACTGGGAAAGAAATGCACACATAGGACGGGGCTTGATAACATGATTTTAAAGACCCCACCCCCTTCCTGTCAAAGCTTCAGTTTAGTAAATCTAGCCCTTAGACTGTCCAAGGTACCCAGATATCTTAAAGACCTTAATCAGAATAATCATTTACTGCAAGGTTGCCGACTTTTTACAGCTCTCCTCCAGGAGAACCTGGAGGGAAGCCTTAGATTTCTGCAAGGGGGTGGGGCTTAATGACGTAATTTATGCAAATCACATCATTAAGCCCCACCTTCTGTCAATCACTCCTGTGCACTCTAGCGTTTCAGGGGATGGACGGGGCTTGATGACATCATCAAGCCCCGCACATCCCTAGTAACGCTAGGAATTACAGGAGTAATTGATGGCTTTTGGGGCTTGCGGGAGTTTTGCTGTCTCTCGGGATACCGAGAGAACTGCCCAAATTTTGGTAGTCTCCCGGATATTCCGGGAGAGTCGGCAACCCTGATTTATTGTCATATCCCATAAGGGCCACCTGAGTGGTGAAAGCCTGGCCTAGCCCTGGGCTAAATTTACTAAACTGAGGAAAAGGAAAAATGGAGATGTTGCCCATAGCAGCCAATCAGATGCTAGCTGACATTCTCTAGTATGTAATAGGAAAGTGAGAGCTAAAGATGATTGGTTGCTATGGGCAACATCTCCATTTTTCCTTTTCTTGCAGTTGAGTAAATGTACACTATCTCTCTCCCCCTCCCCTCTCTCTTCTCTATCTCTCTCTTCTCTCTCTCTCTCTCTCCTCTCTCTCTTCTCTCTCTCTCTCTTCTCTCTCTCTCTCTCTCTCTGCCACAGTCGTACCATTGACATCAGTACAGCGGATGTGTAGTCTCTGGCACTGAGCGGGCACAAATATGTCTGGGCTTCTGTGTACACCAGATAACAGCCTGATGCGACTTCCAGAACAAATATTGGGATCCGGGCTGGGAGAGGAACTGATCGGAGCATGTGCAAAGTCTGATTCCAGGAGTGTTTGGACTGGGAAAACCATTTCAGGGCTTTGAAGCTGATTGCGACCTGGGATTGTAAACCTTCCTATCTCAGTCACGTTACATTACACGCCGCTCTCTGTCCGCTACATAATCGCGTCATTCAGGAAGCTCCTTGATGTCATTCTTTATGGGCGACTGCAGACTTCTGGCAATATGTCGTTCACGGTGATGGGTACAAGGGCTGCATTTAACACAAATGCCCAGGTCCAGAGCTGAGGATACGCTTGATGCCGTGGCGTGTCTTAGCGGTACTCTCCAGCTCAGAACGGTAGTGCAGACCCTCCAACAGGACCCCTTCCATTATACAACAATACTCCACTCCCGAGCTTCCTACTGTCACTCACCTGACAAGGAACGCCTATAATGGACACTTACTAAGAGGGAACGCCCACTTGTGAACTCAGCCCCGCCCCTCTTCCGAGAGGCTCATCGCTCTTGAGTCTTGATTGGTCGGGATGCATTCCAATAATTAGCAAGGATTAAAGGTGACTGAGACGTTCAGCAACACTGGACACAGCCTCTGAAAGCTTTATAGAATAGGACTTCAACGGTAATTGTTTAATAGTGCCCCGAGTGCTTTAATCTCCTCTCACATCTTCCCGCATGTTTAATCTACGCACGCAGACAGCGAGAACTTGTGGCAAAACTCCGTCAGTCGTTTCCCGTAACACTCGTCGCGGTGATCCTGAGCTTGTTTTCTTATCGCTGCCCATTGTAAGGAAAATGATTACGTCCGTAAATCTCCTGCTATTGGCTGCAATAACATGTCACCCACTGTAAACGCTTGTTATTATTAATGGCCGTCTCTACCGTGGCATCCAGATTCCAGTGTAATTAGCCGCCCTGTAATGAAAGGCACTTGTTGGAAAACATTACCAAATGTTTCCTTGCAGCATTTATCTGTAGTGCAGACCGGCAGGCAGTGATAGGTCAGGTGCAAGGGGTACCGGAGGTGAGGGGGGCCTGTGGCAGCCACACCCCCTGCGCCAAAAGCATGCTGTCAGAGACTGCCAGCTTAAAACAGCGCTCAGCCCTCCATGCATGTACAGCGCTATACATACATACACTGAGCGCTGTTTTAATCCTCTGACAGCTTCAACCAATCAACGGTCCCACCTGGCTCCACCTAGTCCCGCCCATCCAGACTCTGGCCCCGCCTCCTTTCTATGGGGCATGAGTCTATATCACCTTCCACCCCTAGTCGTGTTAGCTTGGTCTTCTTAACGTGTCCTGGTGATACAGGTTCAGCCAATGCCCCCCCCTCTCTTACTGCGAGAAGAGCGTTAGCAAAGGACTATTGAGTGAGCGCCATTTTGACCATCCTGAAATATGGAATGGCCTAGATGCGACTGGGTTCCGTAGGCAAATCTACAGTCTCAGAGCCAGCAAATCAACTGCGATGCGCTGGAGGTCATTATTTCATGCAAATTATGTCAAGTCCCACCCAATCCCTAGTAAGACTTTGATTAGTAGCATTGATGTACAGGGGCGGGACTTTAGGATGTAATTTGCATAAATTGCAGCATTTATCCCCTCCTCCATACCGGCATCTATTCCTTCCGAGTTCTCCTGCAGGGAAGAAATAGAAAGTTACCAACTCTGATTAAACAACACTTATTTTTAACACATTTTTTGGGGGTATTTTAGTTTTGAAATATTGTTTTGCTAAATATACCCCATTGCCTTTATTACTGACACATTGCAGCGGTAATGCGGATGTTGCGCAGAGGTGATATCACTGATATTGTTATTGTTAGTACTTACACCAGTTGCAAAACCATAGCAGACCCTCCAACATGATCCATTCCATTAGGTACATTATACTCTGCTCCTGAGCTTCCAACTGTCACTCACCTGGTGAAATGACTGATATTTAAAAAAAATAATTTGTCTCTGCGACAAAGGTGGTTACCATAGTGACTGGCAGATGGAAACTGAGGAGCAGGGTATTTTGTACCTAATGGAATGGGTCATGTTGGAGGGTATCCAATAGTTGCTGACTCTCCCGGAATGTCCGGCTTGGAGGCCATATTGGATTGGTCAAGCCTGGCGTTTGATGCATGTAACCTTGGCCACCAGATGCAATGGCTCGTCCCAAAAACTAACGTTACTAACGAGTGCTTCATCCTGAGTCCTTCAGAAGCCATATCTTCAGGACTGAATGTTCCAGCAGCGATATTATGACCAGTCATTTTTTTACGACTTCCACTAGAAACCTCAATTTCCAGTTCTCCGAAACTGTATCCTTGATTGCAGCTTATAAATATGGTGAGAAATGTGCTCGGACAGAAGGGAGCGTCCTGTACAGCGTCTCCACAGCTGAGCACACATCACAATACGGGGTTTTAAGGTCTAATATAATTCTGCCAAATCATGTTAATAATAGAAGTCACTCTCAGAACAGAGCAGATGTCCTCATTTTATACATGTCCTTATCCATCTATTGACTTTCATAACACCTGCTGGGCACAAAGAGTAGATCATTACACAATTTAGTCATTGTCACAGCACTCTGCAAACACATCAGGGCTACATTATATCCCATGTGATGTCTGTATTAGAAAATAATAGAATAATACCACCAAAATAGTAAAATAATACCACAGGGCCGAGGGATGGTAGGAAAATGGTGTCCTGTAAATACCACCTGGGATTAAATCTTTTAAAAAAAGGCTATTTTGTTGTTTCCCATAGCAACCAATCAGATTCTAGCTATCATTTTCTAAAATGTAATAGATAAAGGATAGTTAGAATCTGATTTTTTTTTTTTTTAAAGTAACTTTATTAAAAAGTGCATTATTGCCATGACCCTGACGCTGACCTGCTCCACTGCCTTTGGGGATGTCCCTTTATTAAATACTTTTGGGTACAAGTGCATAAATTTGCCCTAGACTCGCTGGTTCCTCATGCCCCGTTCAACCCAGAAAGGGCGGTCTTGGGAATACTGCCTGGGAACCAGAGGGTCAGTCATTGGACAAAACGGTTGTTGCTGGCGATAGGAGTGACTGCCAAAAAAAACGATGCTCCAGACATGGCATTATCCTGGGGTACCCCCTTTTAGACTTTTTAAGGAAAAACTCTTTTTTTGTGTTTCAAATGGATTGGCTGGAGGCCACGCTGGACAGGGAAGACAAAGTAGAGTTTTTTTTAGCACTTGGGAGAAATACATTAACACTTTGCCCTCACATTTTAAAAGCCGCCTGTATCACCGTTTTGAATATACAACCTGGTATTGCCTCCGAATGGTTGCAAATAATCCTCCTATAATAAGAGTATAAATGGGGACTCTTGGTTAAAATAGGCGGGCAATTGGAGTAGATACTGGGGGCAGGGCCAGATTAACAGTGGGGCTAATGGGACTACAGCTCCAGGCCTCCATCTGAAAATAGGCCCTCCCACACTGCAGTGCATAAGGATGAATGTCAGGAACTGACATCCTCCTCCAAAGCAGACTATATAATGTGGGCCCTTGATAAATTTCAGCCCCAGGCCCACAAGACCCTCACTCCGGCCCTGACTGGGGGCACTCTCGCGGGAATCTGAAATTGAGTAGTGACCCGGAAGTAACATTCTCTCACAAGTTTTTTTATTTCACATCATACTGTATTCGACTTGTGCTTTGCATAATAACGATACGGTGTAATATCTAGTACGTTTTGAGTTTGTTTAAGCTTTTGTGTCATAATCGTCATTTAAACAATGTAAGATATGCTTAATTCTGCTGCAATGACTTATTGTATGCGTTTGTAACAGACTCAGAAGAATGTCTATTCTGCTTGTGTATCACATGTTTTCAATAAAAAAAGTGCATTATTACTCACCCTATAGTGTGATACAGGCTTATGGGAACTATATACGTTTCTTTATTCCTGACATGAGGTGCAGGTTATACCAAAGGAAACAAGCAATTGTTATAATGCTATATATTTAGAATGAAATTTGTTAGCTGGAGCCAAAATGCTCAAGGACCTTTAACATACCCTCCAACATGACCCATTCCATTAGGCACAAAATACTCTGCTCCTCAGTTTCCAACTGTCAGTTACTATGGTAATTGAAATAGTTTCTTAAATATCAGTTACTTCATTTAAACCAGGTGAGTGACAGTTAGAAGCTCAGGCACGGATTCATTTGTACCTAATGGAATGGATCATGTTGGTCGCAATGACAGGAATGGGTGTAACGTGCGCCAATTCCCGTCTATTACGATAACTAAACATCACAGATTTTTTTTTAACACCTCTATGGAATGCGAGATAAAATCTGTGATGTTAATTTGCGCAATGCGTTGTTCAGGAGGCACATCAGGCCAGATCCAGGGCTTAATTTGACATCATTCGCCTTTCAATAAAAAAAAAAAATGAAGTTGGGAAGTGTGCTTTAGCTAGAATCATGGCTAATCTGTGAAACCACAAGTCCCAGCATGCTCTGACTGAGTGGACATAGCTGACACTTCTCAGAGCACGCTGGGAAGTGTAGTTTCACCACACCTGGAAAGCTGTAGGTTGGTCCATCCTGCTCTGGATAATAAATCTGTAAGCAGCATATGTTACAGAGCTGTATAGGGAGCAGGAATAACCCCTTTGGAACAATAAACTGGTTTATTGCATAGCGTGTAAATGTCATGTGTTGCATGGAGCGTGTACATGTCCACATTGAGGTAATGACACGCAGGACTGGGGCACATAGTACTTGTATGACGTCTGTGGGGTCTACAAGCTGCAGAGACACTTCCAGGAAAGCCCCAGTATAAGGTCCCCGGTAGGATATAACTATTCTATACTGGAAACAGAGAGCAGGAAATATTCTCTCTCATTAATGCATGTCGTCACCTTCTTTTATCCTTTTCTACTGTCAATATTATGTATCCGAAACAGGTAACCCGCAGGTGTTGTGAAACTACAATCCCCATCATGCTGTTTCAGGTATCAGCTTTGTCTATGCATCCTGGGAGTTGTAGTTTCATAACACCCACAGTGCCAAAGGTTGTCCGTTCAGTTATAACATGGCTGCCCACTTTTGCAAATGAATATCAGGGAGATTGTGATAGCACTATCCAAGTGCTGCACCAAAGGGGTGTGTCCTGTACCACCAAAGGGGTGTGTCTTGTGAATAGCTCCACCCATGGGTGTGTCGAGCACTGCCAGGAAAACTATTTATCAATTATAATGGCGGCATCAGTATTGACTGATTGTTATATCATAGTTGCCGATTCTCCCGGAAGGTCTGGGAGACTCCCAATATTCGGGGAGTTCTCCCGGTATCCCGGGAGAGCCAGCAAATCTCCCGCAAGGGTCTTGAGGCTTGTGGTTTCCATGAAAGTCCTGCCCTCCTGCTTGGCAACACTAGTTTACTAGTGTTTCTAGGGACAGGAAGGGACTTGATGACATAAATTGCGTCATCAAGCCCCACCCCCATGAAATCTTGAATTGGTTAATTGATAATAAAGGGGCGTGACTTAATGACACGATTTGCATAAATCGCGCAGTTAAGCCCTGCCCCCTGCATGCATCTAGCGCTTCCCTCCGGGGTCTTCCGGAGAGAAGCTTTGAAAAGTCGCCAACCCTGTGTTATATTGTCAGTGAATAATAGTAGGTGACATTGCAGCTGATTAACAAGAGACCAAAATATATTTTTCATTTCCGTCTCCATTATTGAAGTCATATTGTCTTAGATAGCTCATGGTTGCCAACTTTTGGCAGCTTCTCTCCAGGAGATCCCGGAGAGAAGCTAGCGATGCATGCAGGGGGCGGGGCTTAATGACGTGGTTATGCAAATCACGTCAGTAGGCTCCGCCCCCTGGCTCATACTTACCCGTTTTTACTTGAAATAGGGGTCAGGATGGGGCTTGATGCCGCAAATTCCGTCATCAAGTCCCTTCCTGTGCCTAGCAACACTAGTATACTAGTGTTGCTAGGCAGGGGGGCCAGCACTTGCGGGAGATTTGCTGGCTCTCCCGGGATACCGGAAGTACTGCCCGAATTTCGGGAGTCTCCCGGACATTCCGGGAGAGTCGGCAACCCTGAGATAGCTGCCAGTCTTTGTTTACATGTTGAGCTCCATCAAAATGGCCGCCTCCATAGGCCTCAATGCAAGGAAATAGGACACAATTTCTAAAATCTGTCATCATACCACAATGACTTCTGGAACTGAAGCAGCATCAGGGAAGATCACCCTCGGGGAGTCCCTTAGAATTCAGGGAGAGTTGGCAACTATGTGTTATCATTTATAATAATAAAATCTTTTTCGGCAGTAATTCCAAAAAACCACTCCCTACTTGGCTGGATGGATTGCATTATATGCCCACGGTTGAGTTTGGCTGTAACATGCAACCCTGGCACCACACTGTATTATAGGTAATACACAATATGAGAAAAGGCCACAATTCTATGGTAAATCTTTTGTTTGCCAATAAACATCTCATATGTCCTATTACGGACCTTTATTGTAACACATTGGCTGTGACCTGTTTCAATTAACTTCCGCCACTTGTACAAAACACAGTGAATCATAATTTCCTCCTAAGATCAACAGACAAAACTGAATTTCTGACATATACTGAAGGAACATTGTCCTCGCCAACTTAACCTCTTGTGCTGATCAGTTGCTGGCTACGTGGAAATTATTCTAGCCCTTGACCCTGATCGGTCAAGTGTGTTCCTGTTTACGGTGGCGGATAAGTCGGGATGACGTTGCGAGAGAAAAAAAAAACCGTGCCAAATACTGAGCGGATTCCAAAGGCACAAACACAAGGACATGAAGTGTCATTAATGGAACACAACATGGAAACAAATAAATAGTGCAGTTCCTGGGGGCCATGATCCATGACTTCCTCCTCCCTCACACCCGGGAGCCGCAGGGAGATAGGTTGTGCTTTGCTGATGTGACCTAAGGCTCCTCCAGTGTCAAAACTCAATAGGCCAGGGTCTTGGAGCCAGATTTACTAAGCTGCGGGTTTGAAAAAGTGAGGATGTTACCCATAGCAACCAATCAGATTGTAGCTGACATTCTCTTGTATGTAATAGGAAAGTGAGAGCTAGAATCTAATTGGTTGCTATGGGCAACATCTCCACTTTTCCAAACACGCAGCTTAGTAAATCTGGCCTTTGATCGAGGGCCTGCCTCTCCGCTTTGACTATTAGCATAACAGCACCTGTTGTGTAATACAGATCTCATTTTCCGTTATTGGCTTTAAACATCGGCACTGACAGACTGAAAGCCGATCTGTCCGCACCGCGGCTCCCTGTCCACGCGCTTTGACACGAGGGAAGAGCAGAGCGATGACAGCGCCCAGGCACCTGGCACGTGAATAATCCAGGTAAGAATAGGGCAGTGTTTCCATGCATTGAATAATGCGCCTTACACAAAGAACGTTATATTTCCCGTCCCGCGTGAGGACAGACGTGATGACAAGTGTAACAGAGAGGGCTGGGACGGCTCCACACAGATAGTGAGTGACTGCTACTGTCATATTCTAAACATGGGCGAGTGTGACAGTGCTAAAAGAACAAAGATAAAGATGGTTTCATATCCAGTCCATCTGTCTGTAGAGTTATACAAGAGGTGAAGTGAATGAAAGAGTTGACAGCCATTGCATATCCTGTGATCATCCAAAGCCTGGGGCAGTCAGATGCTGGGTTGCATAGAAAGACAGTGGACCCGATCCAGAGGTAATTGTACACCAGCTGACGTGACGTTCCTACTGCACATGCTCCGAGCTGTATAAATCACGAATAATTCAGATCTGACCTGCGATGGCTTGCGTTCTGAGGGGATAGAGTTGCCGCAACTAAATGGCCCTTTGGAAAGTAGAGACAGCCAAAAGCTCATTTTCATCTGTGTCTATTTAGAAAAGGCCGCCATTTTTTCGAAAATGCACTGACTGACCGACCGGAGAGGTGAGTGACACTCGCCAGGGAGGTTCAGGGTTAGGCTGTGGGGAAGGGAGGGTTAGGGTAATAAAGGGGAGGGTTCACTACATGTTATAGCCGGATACAATTCAAAGGACGATTTTGGACCGCACTACTTAATCAAATGCATCTACGGCAAGCACGTTGTGTACCGATTTGCGGTTACCTCTGTGCCCGAGCTCATATAGTTACAGGGGTGATACACATCCTGTTGGCACTAAAACAGTGAACAGATGAACACATTTGTCCCTAAGCTGGGTAGACACAACATAAAATTTAGCACCATTTAATGCGACAGTGGGTGAGGTAATGAAGCAGAATATAGTGAAGACAACCTTATCATGCCAGGTTGCCCATGTAATGGATAACCTGGTACTCTTGTTGCCAATGATTTATTGGACCTTAGGGTGTCAACCTTGGGCCGGATTCAGAACTACGTCCGTCTTCCATAGGGGGCCATCCTTGCCATTTAATAATAGGAGTTTCCATGCTGACCCAAAGCAGAGTTGGAGTCTTGTTTATATGTTCCACTATTGTGTATATGCGGTCTAAAAGACTGCATATACGCAATCTACGTATCAAAACGATACGCAGATTACGTACAATAGCTACCACGCATGCGCAGTAGCTACTGTTTATTGACCTACGTCCGTCTATGGAAGACGGACGTAGTTCTGGATCCGGCCCCTTCTGATTATCTAACCGGTGAATTAATAGCAGACATGTAATTTTGGTCAGTCCGACCTTTCCCAAAATCAGGGGAAATTCTCCCATACATGGGTTTCAAAAATCAGTAAATCTCTGTTTACTTACCAATTAGCTGCTACCAGCTTCCTGCAGAGATCAGACAATGAAGCTGATGTCGCCCATTTAATGTCCTATACAAAGAGTGTGTAGCTCATCCTGTGAATTATCCTGATTTCTGCAGGAAGCCAGCAGCTGCTAATAGGTAAATAAACCAAATTTGAATGATTCATTAATGGGAGTGCAGCATCATGGATGAGAAAGCATTATCTGAGCCCAGCTATGTCACTGTCTGGGTCATTGGGCCTGATCCAGACCTACGTTCCCTTTACGTTTTAACGCGTAGCGTATTTACGCTATCGTAATTACTATGCACTCCCCTCGATGGTACGTATTTTTGGCATTTTGTTCAGAGTTACATGCCGTAAATCTGCCGTGCGCATGCGCAGAACCTGCAAAATAGCGATTTTACGACTCCGTCTAGCGTAAATACGCTAGCGGACCTAGCTCTGGATCTGGCCCATTGTTACGTCCTCTCCTGGAACAGTTGCTTCATTTTCACCAAACTCAAACAAACAATAAAATACTCTCCGCAAACCCTGTATAGTTTATACAGTGTGTAATGTTATATTACAAAATTCCTTTAGTGGAACATATAAACAAGACTCCAACTCTGCTTTGGGTCAGCATGGAAACTCCTATTATATTATTAAATGGCAAGGATGGCCCCCAGCAATGGCCAAAGGTGGCCCCCGGTGGCCGGGTCCTGGCACAGCTCAGCACTTCACAGAAAGGACTGGACAATGAATGTTATCTTGATTACACAGACTTGCTGTTGGCAATGCATTGTAGTAAACATGACACTACTCACAAGAATGTGTTGGTGAAACCTTTTATTCCAATAAGCCGGCAATAAAACGTTTCCAGACAATGCAGCTCCAGCAGTAGAAACTAGAGGAAGTTTACACAACACGACCGAGGCTCCGTGAAATACCGGGATACAGTTCTTTGGAATGGATGTAATTGGCATTTCATCGTTCCATATCCCGTTCTGACTTATCTCATGAGAAAGGGTTTGTTTATTATAAAAGGATGTTTCAGATTTATTTTCTTGCTTTTTAATAGTTAAGGAACTTTTACTCATGTAATATTTTTCTTATCTAACCACCTACAAATGCCCCCTACCTGTCCACCCAGCCATTCCCTTACCTGTCAAAATCCCAGGTCTGATCCAGAATGAACCGGTCAATTAGGGTTACCGACTTGATACCGACGTGATAGCGGGATTTCCGTGGCCCGGATCATACCTTAAGTATAAGGAATACTAAATTGTACGTAAGGGCTTAGCCAAGCTCTTAGTGTACAATTTAAACACCTATGCCCTCCACCATGCATATCTCGTGTGCAAGCCTCTCCTGTACGGAGGCTGAACTCCACATGGAATGCTTCATCGAACAGTTCCGATGTGGAAATTTTGATACTGCGTATGCACGGAGGTTCTGAGTTACAAGAGGTGGAGATAGAACTCTGATTGACTGATAGTGAAGTCACTGATTTACAGGTGAAGCTATAGAGGTGGAGCTACAAGAAGTGGAGCTACTGAATGACAAGAGGTGGAACTACTGAACTATAAGAGGTGGAGCTACAAGAAGTGGAGATACTGAATGAGGTGGAGCTACAGAACTATAGGAGGTGGAGCTACTGAATCATAAGAGGTGGAGCTACAGAGCTATAGGAGGTAGAGCTACTGAATTATAAGAAGTGGAGCTAGAGAATTATAGGAGGTGGAGCTACTGAATGATAAAAGGTGGAGCCGCTGCATGATAAGAGGTGGAACTACTGAATGATAAGAGATGGAACTACTGAGCTATAAGAAGGGAAGCTACAAGAAGTGGAGCTACTGAATGTGAACAGGTGGAGCTACAGAACTAAGAGGTGTAGGTACTGAACGATAAGAGGTGAAGCTACTGAATGATAAAAGGTGGAGCTACTGAATGCTGAATGATAAGAGGTGGAGCTACTTAATGATAAGAGGTGGAGCTACAGAACTATAGGAGGTGGAACTACTGAATGATAATAAGTGGAGCTACAGAACTATTAGAGGTGGAGCTACATAACTATAGCAGGTGGAGCTACAGAACTAAAAGAGGAGGAGCTTCTGAATAATTAGAAGTGAAACTCATGAATGATAATATGAGCAATACCAGGTGGCGTTTCTCTGCTACAAGAGGTGGAGATGTCACTGGAGGCTCTTCCAAATCATTAAACCGACTTATCTGCCTTTCACCCTCCATCGGAGAATCCTATTTTGGCTCCAGTGACAGCTGTGAGCCCAATGAGGCAATGCATGAGATTGGACCAATCCGATCTGTGCAATCTCTCTCAATGCACAGTGAAATATAGAGAAAAACATCTCAGAAGGTGAAGGGGAGCAGCCCAATCATTTGCTGTAAATTGCAAAATTATGACTGAAATATGTCACTTATTTGAAGTGGACGCGATCAGCATTCCAGGTGTTGCTGTTTACTGACAGGCGTTATGCAATACTGGCCAGGAGTAAGTAAATAAGGATGGGGGATAAACGCGTCAAGCCGTGGGCTCAGAGAAGCCCATGGGGGGGAGGGAGGGGGTCAGAATTTCCACTTCTCCCTTAACAATGAGAAACATTCAGATGGCTTGGGTCCCCGGGGAGCGGAGTGAAAGGTAAATTCAGGATTTTTCTGCATATTTTCGTGCTCATCTTTCCATTAACGCCTTATAGAGTATGTCGAAAGCGAGGAGCAGACTGCGGTCTCCTGCCTGCCTGCTCGTGTTAGTCTTTCCAGTGACGCCAGGTCCATTCTGCTATTTGGGGGTGAGAGAAAGGAAGATGTCGTATTTGCTCAGCTTGTGGAAAAAAAGACAAACAAGTCATTGGGAAGACGTCTGGGAGAGGCCGCCGCCGCCCCCTGCTACCAGAGACGGGCTTTCCTGCAGGGCTCGGCTGCCAGGCATGTCCCGTGCCCTCCGAGCGCTCAGTAATGCTGGAATGATTTATATGCCGTGCTATAAAGGGCGCAGCGTGGCGGAGAGAGCCTGCGCCGGCCTAAACGTCTGTCCCTGAATACAGCCTGCGCAAAGACAATCACAGAGCCCCCAAATGTTATGTTATACTGAGGCATCAACTCTGCAGACTCTATGGGCCACATTTACTAAGCTGCGGGAAAGGAAAAGTGGAGATGTTGCCCATAGCAACCAATCAGATTCTATCTCTCACTTTCCTATTACATACTAGAAAATTTCAGCTAGAATCTGATTGGTTGGTATGGGTAAAATCTCTTTTCCTTTCTTGCAGTTTAGTAAATATGGGCCTCAGTCTGTATAGCTGTGTACAAGCCTATTTCTACAATTGACTATTGACAGTCCACTGGCATGCCAATTCACATGTACACACTATACCAATTTTCCAGCAGAATCGTCATTTCTCTTTACCAGGGGTAGAAGGTGATAGACTCGTACCCTATAGCAAAGAGAGGGGGCTCAAGTCTGGATGGGTGTGATTAGATAGGACAGGGAGCGTAGCTGGGCCTGATAGAATTTGTCAGACTGACAGCTTAAAATAGTGCTTGGTACTCCATGTACGAAAGCTGAGCGCTAAGGCAATATA
>WWET01001997.1:43372-57531 GCA_011038615.1 Limnodynastes dumerilii
GAGAGAGGGGAAAGAGAGAGAGAGGAGAGAGAGAGGAAGGATGAGGAGAGGAGAGAGAGAGGGAGAGAGGGGGAGGGAGAGGGGAGAGAGAGAGAGAGAGAGAGAGGAAGGAAGGAAGGAGGAGAAGACAAGGAGGAGAGGGGAAAGAGAGAGAGGAGAGGGGGGAGAGAGGGGGAAGGAGAGAGAGAGAAAGAGAGAAGAGAGAGGAGAGAGAGAGAGAGGGAGGAGAGGGGATAGAGAGAGAGGGGGGGAGAGAGAGAGAGATAGAAAGAGGAGAGAAGAGAGATAGAGAGAGGAGGGAGAGGGGAAAGAGAGAGAGAGAGAGAGGAGAGAGAGAGATGTCTGGTATGTGAGTGCTCTGTGCTATACAGTATAGAGAGAAGATTTTAGCCAGAAATATATCAGGAACAACAATAAAATTAAAGGAACATGTTCCGGTAAGCTGCCACCCTGGAATATAATATACTAGCCTCCAAAGGTCCTTAGACTGACTTGATGAAATATTTGTGCTCTGGTGTAAGGGAGAGAAGCTGATTACTACATAATGATGTAATAAATTGTTTAGTCACTAAAGACCTAATGATAATGATGATGATAATTATAATGAGACTAATCTGCTACCAGAGGAACCGAAACCTTCTGTGTTATTGTAACAAATAGTTTCATTATTCAATTCCTGAGAGCGCAGACCAGGCTGCTGTACAGAGAACCCTGGATTCAGGACATCCAACAGAGCCTCCAAAAATGTCCTCTATATCTATCCCCCCTCCTAGTGCATTAAAAAAAGAAGAGTGGGTGATCTCCTTGACTCCCTGAAGAGCAGGTGATCTCCCTGACTCCTTGTAGTGCTGTCAATCTCCCTGATATTGATTCAGTTCTAGAAGTCATTGCGGTATGATGACAGTATTTAGAAATTGTTTCCCTGCATTGAGGCCTATGGAGGCGGCCATTTTTATGGAGGCCAAGACGTAATGAAAGACTGGCTGTTATCTAAGACAACATGATTTCAATAATGGAGACAGCAATGAGAAATACACTTTGGTCTCTTGTGAATCAGCTGCAGTGTCACCTACTTTTATCTCTTCTATATAGATGAAGAATTCAGCGGATCCTATTCACAGTCTCCACAATAACACTGAAAGGATTTATTCCCTGACAATATAACAATCAATAAATACTGATGCCGCCATTTTTATTGAGAAATAGTTTTCCTGGCAGCGCTAGACACACCCATGGGTGGGGCTATGTACAGGACACACCTCTTTGGTAATACAGGACACACCCCTTTGGTGCAGCACCATCATAGTGCGATCACACTCTCCCTGATATTCATTAGCAATCGTTGGCCAGTGTGCAGTCACTGTGACCTGTACAGGGATATTACAAGAAATGGAACTGGAATAATTCCACAGATTTATCATCTCTAAAGCATCTCCAAACACATTCATGTATTCTTCTAATGCCTCTGGCGGAATGTTATTCATCCAGCTTTAAATCCACTTAAATAACGTTTCCCGAAAGATATTAGTGTTGCAGGGAAAGGAATCAGGGAGAGCACGAGCCCTGGGGGGACTAATCAGATGATGGATGGACCACACACATGTAGACCAGACCACACTCTCGTGCCAGTGTCTGGCCTCATCAGGACCCGCTCAGCCTGGGGACCCTACATCTGGACCTGGGGAACACTATTGCCCCTTCCAGCTGTGCTGATGTTTAGAAGTTCCCTTTGTTTCTCTGTACCTCGGGCGTGTTAGATCTATGATCCGTCACTGTTAATCAATAAATCATGAAAAACGGTTGTAAAATTGTAGGGTATAGAGGTCAAGTCCCCGGGCTTTACTATACCCGATCAGAGCCTCTGACGACTTCTATCATGCAGTGGGCCAACCCAGGCCTGCCTCGCTCCACCTAGCCCCACCCATCTAGATTTGGGCTCCACCTCCCTGCTATTCCGTCACCTTCCGCCTTTGGTCAAGATCATCCTTTGCGTAGAGAAAGCAGGACAAAATAAACCCCGCCCCTGTTCTGCCCAAACTCCGCCCACCAACGAACATATTTGGGCAAAACTCTGCCCACTTTCCATTATAGGATTAGGACACAAAGAATGTTAATCGTCCCCAGGTCATATTACTATTCCACAGAAGATGCCCTCTGATCGCATGATTGTGTCACAGGGTAATGTTCCCAGGTCAAATGACTATGGACAGCAATACTAACAGATTCTGTACATTAGTCGCCCTCCGCAAAACTGATTACTGTTTTTGGGGTGATTTGCAATGAAAAAATTTAACATTTTTCTGGATAGGATTTATCAGTGTTAATATTATAAGGTTATGTATTCTGCAACAAAGGGCCAGATTTACTAAGCAGCGGTTTTGGAAAATCCCATAGCAACCAATCAGATTCTAGCTCTCACTTTCCTATTACATACTAGAAAATGTCAACTAGAATCTGATTGGTTGCTATGGGCAATATCTCCACTTTTCCAAACCCGCAGCTTAGTAAATCTGGCCCAAAGACTCAAATAGCATAAATAAGAAAATTGACCAACATAAACATCAGTTATAATGATTTATGATTCTGGATTACCATGGAAACCACAGTCACAAAACACCTGTGCCCTTTGAACTCTGTTAGTACTTTGTTACCCTCTTTCTTCTAATTATACAGTCACACAACATGCTGAGAAGTCTGAGGTATATATGGGTGTGTGTGTGTGTATGTATGTGCGTAGGATTGATGAATTACTGCTTGCAATAAATTCATTTAAGGTACAATTAGACAGCGCCACCTGGTGGTCAAATTTTCATCTAAAATTCTAATATGACGGATCCGTAGATGCGTCTCTTAAGCGAACAGAGTGACAGATGAGTAGAAATCTGCATTCGCAGGTCTGTCGTATCCATGCATCTGTGCGATAGCCCCGCTAATCCCTCCTCTTTCCATGAAACCACGGACCTCAAGTTACTTACGGGAGATTTGCAGGCGCTCCTGGGATACCGGGAGAACTGCCTGAATTTCGGGAGTCTCCCGGACATTCCGGGAGAGTTGGCAACCCTGTCCTAACTTACCTGTGCTCCCGCACGTTTCCATAAAGGTTGCCAGCACTCTGATTGGTGAATAGCTCCGTCCACGCACCAATCAGCATGCTGACAGTTATTGACTGTCTGGGAGTTAGGTAGAGAGTGCTGCTGGGTATAATCAACAATCACAGCAGCAGAACCCGGGATTGTGGACCAGATGCGACAGGAGAAGGTAATACGTCCATCAAAATCCAGTATAAGGCAGGTTCATAGTTTAATTTATGTCATTTATGTATATAATTTCTGCATTTTTTTTGCGGGAGAGTGTGTGTGACATCATAAATATATCATAAATATAGATATATATTACGGCTTCTTGTGACTTTGGTAACATTTTGGCTCTCAGGGTCGGACGGGTTGGCCAACCCTGCTCTAGAAGGTGTTTGCCTCCCGCCATGAAGCCTCGGAGACAAAAAGCCCTGGGGCCAAATGCCCCAATTCCCTTGGCCCAGCCTGCCCCTGGTCACTCAGATAGGGACTATGAAAATGGAATTATTTCCATATAATGACAAAAGAAGTAGAGCAGGTGACGAGATATTATTTAAATATATGATATATAATAGGAGTATATTTTGGCAAAGTTGCAAGAGGACTAACACACACTGCACTTAAAGTTGTCAGGAGGTGGAAATTTCTTTGTTATACGTTGCTGTACATCTTGAGGCTGAAACACAACGCGTTTTCCTCCAAGGCCTTCAGGAAATATAACATTCGAATATTAATAAAATAAAGGAAACGAAAAACCTGCATATCTCACCCCTATAACAGGACAACGCCGAAGCCTTACTCATGTGCTCGGAATTTAAGCCGCGAAAATGTCCCCACAGCTCCCTTACACACATGTTGAGCATTAATTCTATCAGCTTCTTCATCTTCTCTTGGCAACCTTTGTCAATAACATGTCCAGTCCGCAGATGACTGAATAACAGATTTTCTCAATATATTTATGGTCCAGAGCTGTGAAACTGGACCCAGAGGTGTCCCAGGATAGAACGTAAACAAGAAATGCAAAATAACGGATTAAATGTTCCTAGATAGACTCGTTCCCTTCCAACTCATTCTTCTCCCTTCTTTTTGCTTCGGTTACGTTTGCCAAAATCAACACGTTTTAGCTGCTTTTTCGTGTAGAAAACCTTTGTCCTCCTTGGAAAAGAATCCGTCTGTTTATTTTATGGAGGGAAAATTGTTCACCTCTTGTAGAACATGATACGTCATAGTCAATCTTGAGCAGGAGGAGGACGTCCACTTCACTGGGCTTCGACAAAATGGCAGCCCTTATCAAGCTTACAGTTGTATAGAAATAGTTTAGGCACCCCATGTTACTGTATTCCTTAACCTCTTTGTAACAGTCAAACAGCTCTCTTTTCAAGGTCCCAAGGGGCCCCTTTCATGCCCATTTATTTACAGAAGTAGACTTAACTCCTTTATCTAGAGCAGCAGTTCTCAACCATTTTGTGGGAGTACCAGTTACACACCATGGAATAAGGTCAAGTGCCATTTTGCATATTATGTGACTCAGAACCACTACCCATATATATTTATATATATTTTCAACGCACAGCGTATCGGCATGCACTCCCCCTGTGCCCGGCGTAATTACACACTGTTATGCCGGCTGAAGGCTACCCTAACTTCAGCCGGCGTAAGAGTGTGTAATTACGCCGGCCACATCATCGTAACGACCTAACCCAGCCCTCCCTTCCTAATTTCCCTGCCTTCCCCCGCCTACTTTCTGTAACTGCAGTGTAGTTACAGCGAGGAACGTCCCATCAACCGTAACTACAGCGTAGTTACGGATACCCGATCCTGCTTAAAGAAAAATCCTAACTACGCTGGCCAACATTTTCCTGGCGCACGCGCAGATCGGAAAAACTGCCGATCTTACGCATCCGCCCGCCGTAACTACAGCGGAGGGCGGAGGTCTGGATCAGGCCCCTATTCACAACTTTGTCCAGTTTCCCCGGGTACACCAGACAGTGGCACGAGTACTACTGTTGGTGGTAGCAGAGGTGTCAGATGCAAGGGATGGTGGTAGGAGCAAGATAGAATTTCGTTTTGTTCTCCCTCCCTTATAAGCACATACCAATTACAGGAGACTATATCTACAGAGCAGGAGAACATCCTCCACACCAGAGGTCACATGACATGCTCACGAGAGTAATTTACTCTCTCAATGTAAATGGATCAGTGTTGGGACCTTCTCCTGACTGGTGTTTGTCCGGTTTAAGCTGTTCTTCACTGACACTGAAAGTGAAGAACAATATACGAGTGCCAGAAACGGTTGTGAATTAATAGCCGCCTGTCTCTGGGGAATAGTATCGGAGGCGATCAGATCACTGATGAGTTGCCCCTTCACATTTTGGGGGGATAGGAGCAATTGCCCCTTTGAACACCCAGTACTGATGCCCCTGGGTACTTTTACCACCATTGAGGTAGATCCAGAACTTCACTTGCAATCCGTTTACTAGTGTAGCGTATTAACGCGTGCGTACCTTCTATATACTCCCCTTGAATGTACGTACTTTGACCGATTTCCGCTTTTCAAACCCTACCTTAACTTTTAGCCACGTAATCGCTATCCTCCGCACATGTATGGTTGGGCAATGCGGACTTACGCAGCCAAGCACACCCATACTGTACACGCACAACATACAAAATCGCGATTTTACGTGTCCGCCAGGCGTAAAAATTCACACATAAGCGTTGTTCTGGATCTGGGCCATTGTCCTAGAGAAATTGAACTTTGGCAAGAATGATAATATAAAATAAAGAGAGTTATAAAACATTTATCAAACATAGTTTTTGACTCAGTGAATTCCATTATTTAATACCAGTAACTTGCCAGGAATTTTTTACATTTCCAGGACCTCATATTGTACATACTCAGCACCGTGTTCCACAGAACAGCCCCACATAATCGCTCACACGTGTCCCCGTAGTATTCAGCTGAGGAGAAATGCTCTGACAAGTGTGACGTGATGTCATGAACTGTATTTTAGGTCTGGGCTGACTGGAGAGTTTGCAGAATACTTTGGCCGGAGCTGCCGGTGGGGGTGCACAGAGTTATGGGGATGTGACAGTTTTATGGCTTTAGGATGGAACATATAAGAGCCGTGTAACTTGTACGCACCACATGTAATACTTTCTGCATGGTTTGAGTTAGAGGTCTCAGGACTTCTGTGAAACGGACTGGACGTATTATGAAATCAGACACAACATTATTTATATTTTATATTTACCAACATCCTCAAGGTTTGTTCCAGAAATTCTTTTTATACCCCTCTATATCTGCCTGCTTGTACACCTTCATCCAGTGCTACAGAAATAACAATAGGGACACAGTACAAGGCCCTTCTCCCAGAGGAAGTTCCGCAGGGACAGGCAGCCATCTTGGGTGGGCTGGCTGTGGTGTTCTCTCTGACGCTCTGAATTGTCTGCCTTGTGGGACACTGTCTAAGCTGCCAGCCGCTGTCTACTTTCGCACCCCCCCCTCTAAAGGCCAGATTTACTAAGCTGTGGGAAAAGAAAAGTGGAGATGTTGCCCATAGCAACCAATCAGCTTCTAGCTTTCACTTTCCCATTACATACTAGAAAATGTCAGCTAAAATCTGATTGGTTGCTATGGACAACATCTCCAATTTTCTTAGTAAATCTGGCCCCAAGAGTCCTGGAGGGAAGTATAAAATTCCGGTAGTTTTGACCGGTATCCTCCCCGATGTCATTGGTACAATATATGTGAGGATTTTGAATGGTGGGGGTTAGCTATCTGGTTAGACGCCATCTGCCGTCTAAGTATTATATGTAATAGTACGGAGGTTAGTGTTTGCCAGCATGCATACTGTAGTGTATCTTGGTGTGCTGTATTTGCGTGCGTGACTAGGAACAAGTGCAGAAACGTGGTCAGTCTCCGCTTAGAAACTCTGCTTTGCAAAATTCCTTTTCGGATGTCCCTAATTCGAATAATGCAGTTTCTATTTTTTTTTAGAATGGGTGACGATATCCCTCCGCCTCCGTTATCGCCGGGCTCAAGAAAAGGTTAGTAATCTCCATGTGGGGTAGGGAGGGTTAGGGTCAGGCTGCAGGGGAGGGAGGGTTAGGGTAATGAGAGGGGAGGGTTAGGGTTAGGCTATCAGAAAGGATGGGTTAGGGTCAGGCTGCCAGGAAAGGAGGGTTAAGGTAAGGGTAATGAGAGGGGAGGGTTAGGGTTAGAATTAGGGAAAGGAGTGGGGGGACTTTTTTTTCTTACCTTTCGGAGCACCGAAAGCTTGGTGCTCCGTGGATCGATTGTAATGTCTCCTCGAGGCATATGCAATCGTAATCGCAGTATGAAACTGGCTGGGAGGAAACGGCCCTATTGAAATAGAGCCATTCTAACCGGAGGCCCGTGCACAAATATGCTTTGGGCGACACCTGCGCCACTGGCCTCCCGCAGAGAAGGTCTTGTGAGGCGAGGATGTCAGACCCTCACTGCAGATATGCTTCGGAGCCCGTGTCGTTAGGAATTAGATCCCGCCTGATTTCAGACAGGGTCTGGTCTGGGCCGCGGCGGGTTCCGTCAATGCTTCTTCTCCTGATTGCACAGCGGCTCAAGATCCATTCGAGTAGAGTGTCCACGAGGGCCACCGTTACTGGAGCACACCTCCTGCGAAGAGCGACGCAAAGCATTATCAGCAGCAGTCGGGCAGGCAGTGTCTGTGTCGGTGGCTGCAGGCTGTCTTCGGGTGGGGGGGGTAGCTTTATTATGGGACATGTAGAGCCGTATTATAGGGGATCATTTTATTGCACTGAAGGAAGAATAAAGGGCTTTATCATGGGGCGTTTAGAGTCTATGGGCCAGATTCAGAACTAAGTACGTCACCGGGCCTCCCAGGCTTGCGGAAGGGGGCTGATTCGCTGGCAGTGCTCCAGATGTTCCGCATCGGAACTCCTATCGTATGAAACTAGGTTCCCGTGTGTGGGGTATTGCACAAATCAGGCAGATTCAGGTAAGTGGTGGGGATTTATGGGGTGAGCCTGTGACTACCTTGTCATCTACATCCCGGGAGCAGAGGAATTTGAGCTGTAAAACGCTTCAGAGATCTGTAATTGCAACCTCGGAGCGGAAGTAAAAGCCGCCTGGGCTCAGCGTGCACACAAATTTACTGGAAGGATCATGAGAAGTCGAGGGGCTGAGGGCACAGAACATGGGTGGGGAATGTGGCTGCACCCAAACCCCCTGTTTTTTGGCAATTGATTAAGGCTATGCAAATCCCTGCGTAATGAGCCGGGCTTCCAGACAGAGGAGGGCTGCTTTCCTGTACACAGCTGCCGGTCACTGCTACATCCCTGCATCTCTCTGCACAAATGCTCCCTCTGTCCTGAGTCACATTCCAGGGACGTGCTGGCCAGGTCCGGTTGTTTATATGTGGTTTCCATTGGCCGGCTTACTGGGGGAATAATATGGCTGTTTATCAACCTTTGCAAATAAATACCAGGGAGATTGTGATAGCACTATCAATGTGCTGCACCAAAGGGGTGTGTCCTGTATCACCAAAGGGGTGTATCCTGTGAATAGCTCCACCCATGGGAGTGTCTAGCGCTGCCAGGAAAACTATTTCTCAATAAAAATGGCGGCATCAGTATTTATTGATTGTTATATTGTCAGCGAATAAATCCTTTCAGTATTATGTGACTGCATTATTATTATTATTATTATTACACTGCATTTTTAGTATTAGGTGGCAGTATTAACTGTGAATAGAAGATCCGCTACAGATTGAGAGGCGTGGCCAAGTAAACAAAGGGGGCGTGGTCTTGTCTGTGACGTTAGCATGGCCACACCCCAGCGTTGTCTACTTTCTATTCCTTCCCTCCGGCAGATCTCAGGGAAGAAGCAGGTGCCTGTATGGGGGCGTGTCTTAATGATGTGATTTATGCAAATCGCTGCCTGAAGCCCCGCCCACTGTCCAGCATCACTGATATTCATTGTGTTCACGGGGGTGGGTGGGGTTCAATGACTAAAATGACATCAACAAGTCCCGCCCCAATCCATAGTGACAATAGGAATTGCTGTAATGACAGGCAGGGGGCGGGACTTGGGTTATTTTGGGAGAGTGGACAACCCTGCTTAACTCTCCCCCCTATTTAAAATGGCCTTGCACCCCCTTCACTCACCCGATGGGGATGCTGCCCTAAAACCCAGAATGTGTGGGAGACTAAAGAAATTTGAGCAGCGCTCCTGGACTCCTGAAAGAGCAGACCACCCTCCTGCATCTGGTCCACAAGGGACTAAATGACAGAAGTCACGTCGCTTGGTGACACATTGTAATGCAAAGTTTATCACCATGACTCCCCTAGGTCCCAGTGCTGTGAGCTCCAGCATTGCGCAGGGGGCGGGGCTTGATTATACAAGTCATCTTATTAAGCCCTTGAAGCCTGTCAGAGCGTCTCTTCGGTTGCAGGGAACCGCAGACCCTCCAACATGACCCATTCCACCTAGTACAAAATACTCCGCTCCTGAGCTTTCAACTGTCACTCACCTGGATTTAATGAATTAACTGATGTTTGAAACACAGTTTTCTCTCCAACACAGGTGGTTACCATAGTAACTGATTGTTGGAAGCACTGGTGCAGAGTATTTTGTACCTTGTGGAATGTGTCATGTTGGAGGGTCTGCTCTACCGCTGCTACTATGAGTCGCACATGTTTTTTTTTTGCACAATATTCCATATTTAGTAATCACAATATACCCCACGTCACCCACTCAGCCGGGCCCTTTGCTTCATAAGGGAATGTTGTTGAACGACTCGATAGAACAAATAAATAAAGAATCGCCCCATTTTCTTTTCATATTTTTCTAAAAATACCTCACAATTTCCATAAAAGTGACTGGAAACGTAGACACTGGACACAGACAAGTCGCTCGGCCAGTGCAGGTAGCTGAGCGGTTTGTTCCACTCCGGGGACTATAAAGTGACGAAGAGATGTCTCCAAGTCCTTAGCACGTCATCTCGGTGCACAGGAAATGACATCATCCTGACTGATGGAATCTGGGCAAGGGGACAAGCTAGGACTCAACCACGCGGAAAACTACAACTTTGATGTATGTCAATTCCACTGTATACAATATGAGACAGATATTAAAGTGTGTCAACTCTCTGTGAATAGTGGGTGATCTCCCGGACTCCCTGAAGAGTTTGGCCTCCTCCCTGATATAGTTTCAAATTGGGAAATAGTTGGCTTCATCCCCTTGTGGTATAGTGACAGAATGCAGAGATTGTGGGCCGTATTCAGAGATCTGTTTTTTTTGTTTTTTTTTGGTTAAATCTTTTTATTTTTATTTTGTAGAATAATTTTAGAATATTTAACATTACATTGCAGAGTAAAACATGAGTTAATGAACACTTTGAGGATATAACAATAAGTACAAATGTTGAGACATATCCTTTCTAAAGATGACGGAGAACAATAAATGTAAACATGTTTATAAGCCATATCAAGTGACAGTATGGTTGGGAGAAAGGGTATGGGAGGGGGTGGGGTGGTAGGGGGAGGAATGTGGAAGGAGGTACATCATCCTTTAAAATACACTTACAGGAGACCAGGCATTACTTGATTGGTACTAAAATACCATGGAGACCATGCACCATGGAACTTATGTACTGTGTTATTCTGAAGGCTGGTGATATACTCCATGGATGCCACATCATTGACCCTGTTGACTATGCAAGTTTGAATCGGTGTTGTACAAGATTTCCAATTCCGTGCTATGAGAGTTTTGACCGCGTTGATAATATGTGTCATTAACTTTAGGTCCTTTTTGCTAATGTCAGGAGGAGGTAAATTAAGCAGGACATGACATGGGTCTTTTGGGAAAGACACATTAGATATTTGGAGAATTAGGACACATTAGATATTTGGTGAATTAGGACAAGGTCCCAAAAGTGACTGATAAGGGGGCAAGGCAATCCCATGTGAAGGAAAGAACCTGTTATTCTCCCACATCTCCAACAGGTTGCTGGTTTGAGGGAACATGCGGTGTAGTTTTTCAGGGACAAGATACCATCTGGAATAGATTTTAAATTTAGTTTCACAAATAGACGCACTGATTGACGCCTTTGCTATCTCTTCCCTTATACTTTCCCAATCCTCTTCCTCCAGGACGCGGTTCAGGTCACCCTCCCAAGCGGATTCGCGGCTGAGGCGGGCATTCGAGTCTGACACCGAGACGGAGTTATATAGTGTAGAAATTGTTATTACAGAGTGTCTCAAATAGGGTATTTGCACGTTTCCTGGATTTCCTAATTTGAGACTGAACAAACCCTTTGATTTGAAGATATCTGAACACCAAGGGCCTGATCCAGAGCTACGATGTTACACTGAGCGCTGTAGCGCTCAGCGTAACATCGCTGCTCTGGCCCGACATTCCCCCTGTGCGGGCATATGGCCCCTTCCTTACGCCGGCTGAAGGCTACCCTAACTTCAGCCGGCGTAAGGAAGGGGCCATACGGAAGGGGCCATACACTCACACAGGAGCGTATGGCCTCTTAGCACGCCCCCCCACCCTCATTTACTTACCTCCCCCCGCCCACCAGCAGTAACGTGAGCGTAGGGACGCTGGAGGACGTCCCCTCTAGCGTCCCTACGGCGCTACTATGGATCGTAGATCGGGCGTTTCCATAGTGACGCCGGGACATACACACGGAAATCAGACGTACAGATTTACATAAAAGTGGGGAGGCCTTTAAATTAACACATGGAGGAGCAGTTATCAAGAATCGCACAGACGGAGGACATATACCCACATAAGTACACCCGGAAAGAACAGGGTGGTCTATGGACTCATAAGTCCCCGACAGCACATCTGGGAGAGAGGAGTGTCGGTTGTTGGTGGGTGTTTCCTTGCTCCGGCCATGCGTATAATTGCGTTCCCTTAAAAAACGGATCTCTAAATACGGCCCTGTGTCTGCTTTGAAGGCCTGTGGTGGCAGCCATTTTTATGGAAGCCAAGATGTACTGTGCGTTATCTAAGACAACATAGCTTCAGTAATGGCAGACCCTCCAACATGACCCATTCCCTTAGGTACAATATACTCCACTCCTGAGCTTCCAACTGTCACTCACCTGGTTTAAATGAATTAACTGATATTTAAAAAACTATTTGCCTCTTCAACAAAGGAGGTTACCATAGTAACTGACAGTTGGAAACTGAGGAGCAGAGTATTTTGTACCTAATGGAATGGGGCAAGTGTCTGATATATCAGCCCTTCACTCAGCATCAGATGCCAAGAAAATACTCATGAAAGATGAGGGTAACAATATAAGGGCAGGGGTTTGCCTTAAACACAGGCATGAGAGGAAATTTGGGATTGGCTTTTTATTGTACCAATTTAATCTAAATATTGGAAGCTATGAACACTATACCGCTCATTCATAGGGACATCTTTAATGGCGGCTGCCCATCAACAAAATGATTGATGATCCAGGTAGACTGCAGGAATGGTCCAAAGTGCAGCAACTGCAGTTTAATACCAAAGTATGCTAAATCAAGCATAACCCGAAAGCTCAGTATATCATTAATCATACTGCTAGGGAGGAAAGGGATCGGGGAGCCATTATTTCATGAACTTTAAAGGTATCCCAGCAATGTAACAAAGCAATGAGGAAGACAAGTCAGATGCTGGGTGTATAAGGAGAGGGATTAGTATTAGAAGCAGAGAAGTAGTGATGTCACTTTATAGGTCATTGGTGCGGCCTCACCTGGAATACTGCGGTCAGTGCTGGAGCCTTATCACCAGAAAGACATAAATACATTACAGACTGTGCAAAGAAGAGCAACTACAATGGTGCATGGCCTGTGTCACACACCATACAGAGACAGACTAGAGGAAGTGACATGTATAGCTTGGAGCAGAGAAGAGCAACTAAAATGGTGCATGGCCTGTGTCACACACCATACAGAGACAGACTAGAGGAAGTAACATGTATAGCTTGTTGCAAAGAAGATCACGGTGCCAGAAGTCCTGGCAATGGGAGCTGTGACCCTGGGCCGTGGGCGGCCACCGATGCCCCTCAGAAGGTTAGACACGGTCAGAGATGGAACTAGAGGCAATGGCCCCAGTTCTTCTCCCCAGGGCCAGCAGGGACTTGTGACTGTCCAGGGACCGGTGAAACGCCAAACTATAGTCAAGGACTCGCAAGATGATGTCATCATCTACCCACAACAGTCCCAATGCTGGATGGTTACAGCCCTGGGTCCTCTTGTGGGCACCCCATATGCTCTTAAAAGTTGGGGGTTCACATCTCTGCAGCCACCAGGACCCGGCAGGACAAGTGTCTCACACATCCGCGTCCCGCGTCCTCCTGCTTAGTTCAAAGCTGGTTGCTTCGTCATTAGAACAAAGCCCTGTGTTTTCTCCCCTTTAGAGATCAAAGTCACGCTGGCCTCCATTCATAAGAAGCCACCGGGGAACAAAGGACACAGAGGAATCCTTTATCTGGCCCATTGTCCCAGCATGGTCAGCGGGCGCAAGGCCCAGGACTGTTTCTCTCTCACTTACTTATTGACGGAATAATTGTGTTTTATCAAAACACGGCTATTAGAAGCGGCGGCCCCCATTCATCGCCCCGGCACTGTCATGGCCATCTACTTGTCCTGAAAAATCCTCGGTTTTTTTTGGTAAAAGAGTCGCCGAGACGCCTTTAATCTCCGCGCTCTCACACGCTGCCGCCATGGAGGCTTATGGACGTGTGCCGTGGAAAAACTAATTGTCATTTTTAATTGTGTCCAGCCTCTAATTGCCCAAAGAATATTAATAAATCAAAGGCATGCTCTGGCAGCGATCGCTGGACATCTCGCTATTCTGGTTTCCTC
Organism: Limnodynastes dumerilii; assembly: GCA_011038615.1. Classification (NCBI taxonomy): domain Eukaryota; kingdom Metazoa; phylum Chordata; class Amphibia; order Anura; family Limnodynastidae; genus Limnodynastes; species Limnodynastes dumerilii. The sequence goes on from WWET01001997.1 coordinate 57,311, forward strand.
TCTGAGCGCTACTTCAAAGAATTTGGGAAACATGTGACCTTGGCACCGGAGATTAGCCCGTTGGTGCCGCTCGACAGCCCCATCCCGGTAACCAGGACGCTTTGGTGCTCATCGGAGATGTCAGGGTTTTAAAGGGGCGTCCACAATCAGCATCGCCCAATGCTCTGTGGTAGCTAAGCCACTGCAGCTGGGATCCGCTATCGGATCTGCGCACTCAGGAT
>WWET01001997.1:113756-124886 GCA_011038615.1 Limnodynastes dumerilii
TTCTTTACAAGGCTGCAAACCCTCCATGACCCATTCCATTAGGTACAATTTAATCCGCTCCTGAGCTTCCAACTGTCACTCACCTGGTTCAAATGAATTAACTGATATTAAAAAAAAACTATTTGTCTCTAAAACAAAGGTGGTTACCATAGTAACTGACAGTTGGAAACTGAGGAGCAGAGTATGGAATGGGAAGGGTATGTGGCTGGTGATCACATGATGACAAAATATGCAGGCATTGGCTCTCCAGGGATTTTAAAAACTACAACTCCCAGCATGCTCCAACAGCGGCGGCATAGCTAATACTTAGTATAGCATGCTGGGTCTTGTAGTTTCACAACACCTGAGGAGCCTGGTGGAGAGCCTTTGTGTGTCTCACCTGTGTTGCCGGAGAAGCCGGGTCTGCTGAAGTTATAATTCTCTATCTCGCTGTACCAGCTGTCCACCGGCTCGTTTCCTATAAGAAGAGATAAATTGTATTTATAATGACCGGCTCCCTGGCAGCGCCATCTACAGAGCCCCTACTATTATGCTGTAGCGGCGACCGTGGCTCTGTAGATGAAGCTGGCAGCTGTCAGCGGACAATGTTTATACACAGCTCCCAGTGCCACTGATTGGTTAATAAACAACGAATCAGCTGCAGCTGCAGTGGGAGGAAATGGGGGGCATGAGTCCATTCATACGGGCGTACACATGTGCCCATTGGCCCTATCATCATTAAATCTGGATCCAGCCCCCTGTGATTGACATTAGGGCGTCAGTCTACAAAATATGGCTACGAATGTTATGCTTTTGTGTGTGAGGGATCTCTGGGAACGCACAGTAATAAGAATAATAAAAAATTCCCCCATCACCAAGTGTACGCTCAACTCTGACTGGGCCCTAACCTGGGACGTAACTACAGGGAGGAGCAGAGATCCCGCCCATCTCTGTCTAGCCCTGCCCATGCAGACTCCAAACCCACTCCTCTGCTATAGGGTTCTAACCTGTCACCTTCCACCCCGGCCCTAACTAAAGCGAACAAGCCCCAAGCACTGTAACACACTCACAGTCATTTGCCCTAACAGAGCAGACCCAGAAATGTACTATTAGGCTTGTTGGCCTAATACATGGAAGCAAAAGCAGTGATGTCACAGCAGCTCAAATAACTGCAGTCTCAGCTACTGTTAATCTGCACCAGAATATTCTAAGCACTGCCTGAGAATATGGGATGGATTGGATGACAGAGGTATACAGTGTTCTTTAGTTTTCAACTGAGCAACGGGGATAGATGACAGTTCAAATCCAGAGCATGTCATACCAGCCAGGTCCTTGGGGGCGGAGGAGCTCTTGTAGTAGAGGTTTTCCCCCATCTTGGTGTCGCTGTGCTGAAGGGTCCGGATAGAGAGCAGGTGGTCGGCCCATTTCTGAGCGGATTTGCAGAGGTCTTGGCTCAGCTGGAGAGGGGGGGATCCGTGGAGTTTCCGGTATTTGTTATGGGCGGACAGGAAATCCTTCTCAAACTGCTTCAGATCAATACCTAAAATATATACAAGACCGTGTTATAGAACCCTGATACTCCAGGAGCCCTGTATTACCAGTACTGCCACACCATGAGACCGGGAGAGACAGCGTGGGATAGACAGAGAGAGGGAGCGCCACAGAGGAAGGGAGAAGACATCAAAGGTAAGTAACAGAATAACAGAATCATTAATAAAAGGGGCAGACATGGAGGCTGGACATATAATAGGGGCAGACATGGGGGCTAGATAAATAATATACAGGAAGACATGGAAGCTGGACATATAATATACACGCAGAAATGGAGACTGGACATATTATAGTGGCAGACTTGGAGACAGGACATATAATATGCAGGCAGATATGGAGGCTGGACATATAATAGGGGCAGGCATGGAGGATGGACATATAATATGCAGACACACATAGGCTGGACATATAATATACAGATAGACATGGAGGCTGGACATATAATAAAGGGGCAGACATGGAGGCTGGACAAATAAATGGGGGAGACATATGGAGGCTGGACATATAAGGGTCAGAGTGACATATGGATGGCTGGACATATAATAAGGGGCAGACATAGGGATGGCTGGAGGAATAATAAGGGGTAGACATATTGATGGTTGAATTAATAAAAAGGGCAGACACTAGACACGCTCTCTGGGCGATGTAAGACACACCCACTTTTCTTAGACACGCCCACTGGGCAGTACAAGACACGCCCCCTCTACTAGGCCGCACAATTTTGTCCCTCTTTCCAATTCTCAAATGTTGGGAGGTATGCCAAAGGGGTGTGTCCTGTACCACTAATGGGGTGTGTCTGATACCACTAAAGGGGTGTGTCCTGTACCACCAACAAGGCGTGTCCTGTACTGCTGAAGGGGTGTGTCCTGTGAATAACTCCACCATTGGGTGTGTCTAGTGCTGCCAGGAAAACAAATTTCTCAAAAAACACGGTATCATCTGCACTGATTGTTATATTGTCAGGGAATAAACACTCTCAGTCACCTTGTTCCTGGAGCTGGAGTCCAGCAAATTTCTTGTTGAATGCCATGTGTTACACTGTGCTGGAGAGAGAGAAACAGGGAGATAAAATGGGGACTGTATATGGTATAATAGAGTTATAATAGGGGGACTGTATACACTATGCATAGAGTGATAATAGGGACTGTATACAATATGAATCTTGACATATGGAACTACCCAGCAAATGCATTTCCCATATATATATATATATATATATATATATATATATATATGATCAGCAACATCTTACAGAAGTGTTACAAGCTGTAACAAGCACTGAAAGGAGCACTGGGTATCAGGAGGCAGCTCTGAGGGCCAGATGTGGCCCTGGGGCCTCTGTTCTCCCGTACCTGTATAGTGTCTTATACCGGGTCGCTGTCTCGTATAGTGACTGCTGTTTGAGTTTCCTCTGTAAGTGCGTTATAATACTGAATAATGATTGGTCAGAACAGACTGATTGTTTTTTGTTTACAGCGACTCTCTCACTTCTGCTTCCTGTCACCACAGGCTGAGTCACCGCAGACCCGGCTAAAGGTGACAACTTTTATTCATGTCAATTTTACAAGTTTAGAAAGTTTACAAGTCACCGGTGTCCTCCCATCTGCTGCATTATGCTACTGAGGGCCAGCACACCCCAGTTGATGATGGGTTGCTGGGAGCAGTAGTGCACCAGGATTCAATACTTGCTCATCTTACTTCCCAACATTCAATCTATTCGAATCTGGTTGATTTAAGCCCCACCCTCATCAGACAAGACTCCACCCCTAAACCAGCAGTAGGTTGTCATGCTCCGCCCACTGTTGTCTAAGCACCACCCCTGTGTGAAGTGTGAATTTTGTTAAAATGTATAGGGTGACCTGTAACTTCTGCCTAAATTTGCTGTCTTAGGTTTATAATCTGCCTTTTAAAGGAGGGTTTATTTTAAAATGGCTGGGTCTGAAATTCAGTGAGTATTTATTGATTTTTACATTGTCAGGGAATAAATACTTGCAGTATTATCTCTTTATAGAAGAGATAAAAGTAGGTGACACTGCAGCTGATTAACAAGAGACCAAAGTGTATTTTTTTTATTTCTGTCTCCATTATTGAAGTGATGTTATCTTAACAAATGGCCAGTCTTCGATTACATCTTGGCCTCCATGCAAATGGCCGCCTCCATAGGCCTCAATGCAGGGAAATAGGAGACAATCTCTAAATTCTGTCATCATACCTCAATGTCTTCTGGAACTGAATCACCATTAGGGAGAATGCAAACACTTCAGGGAGTCAGGAATAACACCCATTCTTCAGGGAGTCAGGGATATTACCCACTTTTCAGGAATTCAGGGAGATCACCCACTCTTTGGGGAGTCTCCCTGATATTCATGGAGAGTTGGCAGTCTATGGGTGGAAGTCTGGTTATGTAATTTAATATAAACCTTTTGACAGCCTCTGGAGCTAGACTACAAAGCAGATCTTATATCTTATATCTATGGTAATGATATTGATGGTAATGTTATCTATGGTAGTGATATCTATTGATATCTATGGTAGGGACTGTGGTGCGGTGGTTTTACGCCCTATGTTGTGGTTGACTTGGCTTTACCGCAGCTCCACCCTCTGCTTGTCAAAGCCATCTGATTACAGTGTAAATAGTAAGCTCCCTGTGTAACTTGTATTTACTAGTGTCAACAAGATGGATGTGGCACCACACAGGTATTTACCCCTGGTATGCAGGGAGTGTGTCACCTGAGCCTAGCTATGGACGTCCAATAATGACAACATCACTTTACATATACTCAAAACTCTATTTTACAGAAATATAGGTAAAATCACACTGACCTGCAGGGGGAGCCAGATTTCACATTTGCAAACAGGATTAGAGTGGAGAGACGAGGGTCCGGATTAACAGTTACGTAGCTTTCATCTTACGTATAAAGACCGCGCTCACGCAATCTACGTGCAGAAATGTTACGTAGATAGAGTAAATAAGCTACGACGCATGTCCAGTAGCTCAGTTCTTAACATAACGTACGTAAGACGAAAACTACGGAACTGTAAATCCGGACCGATGTTTCCTTACTCAACTCTAAATGTAAAATTCTTCCCACGCATGCAACGACAATGTCATCCATTTGCTCCCCTCGCATTTCAACACACTTGGCAACATGGAAACAGACCCTGCAATATGACTCATTCCACCAGGTACAAAATACTCCGCTCCTGAGCGTCCAACGGCCAGTTACTATGGTAACCACCTGTGTAAAAGAGCAAAATGTTTTGCAGACATCAGGTAATTCATCAAAACCAGGCGAGGGAGAGCTGGAAGCTCAGGAGCGGAGTATTGTGTATCTGATGGAATGGGTCCTGTTGGAGGGTCTGTAAAAATTCTGCCATTCAGGCTCTGTCAATGTAAAGCAGGGGGTGGAGCCATAATAACAAAATTGGCATTGTCTTGCATGATGAAACCACTCCCCCTTATTACCCATGCAGATCCATCCCTCAGTGACCATATTTGGTCAAAGCAACGCCCCTTTTGCTAAACCCCACCCCCTTTCGAATCTACCAATACCAGGACGACTTCTTGCTTAACCCCTCTAACTGACTGCAGCCCCAACGGGTGCAGAGACTACCAGCCTCCCTTGCACCTCCCAGAAGCCACGCCCCCTGCCGCCATGATAGTTACCCCATTGCCCCTATTTACTGTCAGCTTTTTATGCCATGCTTCCTGGACATCCCAGAGCTCAGTAGCAGCAGACAGTATACAGGGGCTTAATAAGTCCCGCCCCCATTGTTAGCAACGCTATGGTGTCACAGTATTGATAAGCCAGGGGGCGGGACTTGAGGCAATGATTCACATTACATCCCAACATCAGCCCCGCCTCCCCCTTGACTCATACTGCTGTGACCTATAGCGTAGCGGCCTGGATGAGTAGTACACAGACGGAACGCCCACTTTCCTTCATTTATATGCCTCCGCCCGCCCAATTTTATTTAAATTCTCCCGTGCGTATTTTTCCGTCGCATGTGCAGACGTATGTATCCACGTGCGATTCACCGGCCCGTCCGTGAGGCACTTCCGTGCGTATATTCAACGTTACTACGCATGCGCAGTTCAAACGTACCTAAAAATACGCACGGAACCCCTGCCGGAAAAACGGATGTCGGAACACGGTCCTTAATTTCAAGCTCCTTCTTAAGTCTGGATCCAGACCGTTGTTCTTATGTCTAGATGGATTGCAGTGTATTCCGATTCATCAGCATGGAGCGCACAGTTCGGAACACAACTGCCGCACACCGACCGTAACGCCTAGAAGGCGAACGGAACTCCCTCCGGATCCGGTCTCATTGTAAGTATAAGTAAAGTCATTAGAAGATGAAGACGTAGCGTTAATGTGAAGGCTGCAGCATATCCGTGCATGCAACGTGTTATTAACGCTCCGTGCTATAAATACACATAAACAGATCGTTCTAACCACAGGCTGCACAATAAAGCCATCGAGGGATTAACTCACACCGCCATGCAACGCTACTGAGCCTGGCCAGGAAGGGGTTAAGCACGCCGTGCAGCTTCTCCCCGGTAAATGCCATTTCTAGGCTTGTACCTTATGTGACAGGAGCTGCTTCAGTCATCCAGGATCTCTGGAGCAGCCTGTGCGCTGATCATACCTGTCAGCACGGGGTTGAACATGCTACAGGCTGAGAGACGCAATGTGGCAGCGATCAGTGAGGGGCATCTGCCAGGCCCTGGTACTACCTGCAGGCATGAAACATCTCTCAGTGCTGGGGATACAGAGGCAGAAGGGGATGAGAGGCTGTGAGATGCTGAGCGTGGAGAGCAGCCTGACCTTGTCTGGAGGAGATGACAGAAGATGCCTGGGTGGAGGATGCTTGACGGAGCTCCTGTGAGGTTACCCCCAGGGACAGCCTGTTATTCTTGCATCAGCCCCTGCACTGACACAGAGCAGCAAGAGACCACAAGAGGCGGAAGAGGGAGAGAGGCAGGAAGAAGCGTGCACCCGGGTTCCCTGTGTCACTGCAGCTCACAGCAGGTGTCATGTGCTGGCCTCACGCACTGCAATCGCCAGCGCAGGGTTAGGGCTTTTCTCATTGGGTGCCTGACAATCGACATGACCCCCCTACCCCCCCCCAAACTGTACCCCGAGCCCTATGACCGAATGCAGTGCGATCGATGCTGGATTCTGTGCTGTGATGCTCTCCGAAGGGCGGGGTGTGATGACCTACCGTATGTGTGCGGTCTATGCATGGTGGGCGAAGTGTGACGACCTACCGTATGTGTGCGGTCTATGCATGGTGGGCGGAGTGTGACGATCTACCGTATGTGTGCGGTCTATGCATGGTGGGGGGGGGTACAGTAAGGGCTGGGCTAAAGACTTACGTATGATTCCTCCATTACGATCAACAGCCGGACGTACTGGGAGAGTGCGTAAAAGTGAAGGCTCTGGGCACGGAATCTCCTAACTACACTCACACGCGCACGGAATCTAGAATCGCACGTAGCACACGCCAGACTCCACGGAAGAGACTCACGGGCATCGCAATACTTAGGTCTGGATCCTGTTCAGTATTAGATTTGAGAGGCGATGTTTCCAAGACTAACTCTAAAGACCATTATAAAAGTAACGCTGTCAGTATCTGTGTAATAATATAATAGTGTTAGAGATGAGAGGTGATAAATAACAGTGTGATAGTAACGCTGGTCAGTATCTGTGTAATAATATAATAATAATAATAATATAATAGTATTAGAGATGAGAGGGGATGTAGAGATGAGAGGTGATAAATAACAGTGTAATAGTGGTCAGTATCAATATTATAATAATAATATAATAGTATTAGAGATGAGAGGTGATAAATAACAGTGTGATAGTAAAGCTGGTCAGTATCTGTGTAATAATATAATAATGATATATTAGTATAGTATTAAATAACAGTGTGATAGTAACACTGGTCAGTATCTGTAATAATATAATAGTATTAGAGATGAGAGGTGATAAATAACAGTGTAATAATAACGCTGGTCAGTATCTGTGTAATAATAATAATAATAATAATAATAATAATAATAATAATAATAATAATAATAATAATAATAATAATAATAATAATAATAATAATAATAATAATAATAATAATAATAATAATAATAATAATAATAATAATAATAATAATAATAATAATAATAATAATAATAATAATAATAATAATAATAATAATAATAATAATAATAATAATAATAATAATAATAATAATAATAATAATAATAATAATAATAATAATAATAATAATAATAATAATAATAATAATAATAATAATAATAATAATAATAATAATAATAATAATAATAATAATAATAATAATAATAATAATAATAATAATAATAATAATAATAATAATAATAATAATAATAATAATAATAATAATAATAATAATAATAATAATAATAATAATAATAATAATAATAATAATAATAATAATAATAATAATAATAATAATAATAATAATAATAATAATAATAATAATAATAATAATAATAATAATAATAATAATAATAATAATAATAATAATAATAATAATAATAATAATAATAATAATAATAATAATAATAATAATAATAATAATAATAATAATAATAATAATAATAATAATAATAATAATAATAATAATAATAATAATAATAATAATAATAATAATAATAATAATAATAATAATAATAATAATAATAATAATAATAATAATAATAATAATAATAATAATAATAATAATAATAATAATAATAATAATAATAATAATAATAATAATAATAATAATAATAATAATAATAATAATAATAATAATAATAATAATAATAATAATAATAATAATAATGAGAGGTGATAAATAACAGTGTAATAGTAATGCTGGTTAGTATCTGTGTAATAATATAATAATAATATAATAGTATTAGAGATGAGAGGTGATAAATAACAGTGTAATAGTAATGCTGGTTAGTATCTGTGTAATAATATAATAATAATATAATAGTATTAGAGATGAGAGGTGATAAATAACAGTGTAATAGTAATGCTGGTTAGTATCTGTGTAATAATATAATAATAATATAATAGTATTAGAGATGAGAGGTGATAAATAACAGTGTAATAGTAATGCTGGTTAGTATCTATGTGCAATAAGCAAAAGGAAAATTTTCTCCCTGCATGCAAAGAATAACATTCATCTAACTCCCCCCTGAAATTCACCATGGTTTTGCCCAGGTGTAACTTTCTACCTGATTTCCTCTTGCATCTACCTTATTATAAGGATGTTAGAGCTCCCCAGGAATCCTGTGACCATATAAATGTTTGTTATATACAAGTAAGGAGACTTCTGCTACATGTAAAATCTAAGCAGTGCTGATAGCTTGCAGAGCATGATGGGACGGGTAGTTTAACAACACCTGCAATGGCCGAGATTGGGATACACGGCAGCACCTGTTTACTAAAAGATTATGGGTGGAACTCAACGCGTTTCGTGACTTTTCAACAGCTGGGGTGCAGTGGCTTGTAACTGTCAACAGGAACATACCCGAAATGCGGCTAGTGCCTCTGCTGTGTATCCTAAACCTCATCTGTTACATTATTCACATTCTTCCTCAGTACTACCAGGAAAAATCAATATATAGTAGGACAACAGCCAAAATGTTGTAGTACTCTATCTCCTTCCAAATATCATAACTGCATTACACTGAGATTTTTATGAATGAAGATTTCTCACAGTTACACAGAGGAGGATATTAAGGAACCACAAAATGTTTACGACGCGTTTCACCTACCTTTTCACTATGGGTTGGACTAGGCTGAGCCAGACGGGGTCGCAGACTGAAAGCTGTCAGAAGCTCTTACATGGAGCACCAAGCACTGTTTAAGGCTACCAGCCTCTGACAGCTTGCTTATAGTGCAGGGGGGAGTGGCTGCCACAGGCCCATCCCTCTCCTCCGAGCCCCGTAGCACCCCCTGTAGTTACACCCCTGATTTATCCCATGGAGTGGGAAGGTTGACCTGCTCATACACCTACTACATACAAGAACAAGTGACTGATGAACAATCTAAGCTTTGAATCAGTGACTTGCACCAGAATGTTCACTGGTACAATGGTTCTTTATATTGAAAGACATTGTACTACAGGTGAATGCAGTCTGCCCCTAACCTTACCCTTAGCACTTTCCTAACCTTAACCTCACTTTCCTGCAGCCTAACCCTCCATCCCCTGCAGCCTAACCCTCCATCCCCTGCAGCCTAACCCTCCAACCCCTGCAGACTAACCCTAACTCCCCCCCTTAAGCGTTAACCCGCCGCAGCCGTCGCATTCTATCCCTAATTGCCGCTGCCTCTTGCTACTGGCAACGAGGAAATAGATACCCGGGAACAGGGAAATAGATACCTGGGAACAGTGAAATAGATACCTGGGAACAGGGAAATAGATACCTGGGAACAGGGAAATAAATACCTGGGAACAGGGAAATAAATACCTGGGAACAGGGAAATAGATACACGGGAACAGGGAAATAGATACCCGGGAACAGGGAAATAAATACCTGGGAACAGGGAAATAGATACCCTACTCTTAGGTATAGATGGTCTGTTACCTGTGCAGTCTCTTAGGTGTAGATGGTCTGTTACCGGTGCAGTCTCTTAGGTATAGATGGTCTGTTACCGGTGCAGTCTCTTAGGTATAGATGGTCTGTTACCTGTGCAGTCTCTTAGGTGTAGATGGTCTGTTACCTGTGCAGTCTCTTAGGTGTAGATGGTCTGTTACCTGTGCAGTCTCTTAGGTGTGGCTGGTCTCTTACCTGTGACAGGTAGGGCTGCTGGCTGTCTGTGCTCCTCGCTCCTCTGTCATTTGGTGAGTACACACACGGTGTTCCCCTGCTGATCACAGGCGGCTGCAGGAAGTCTAGTCACTCGCCCTGCAGCGATCCAGTATCTAGATACCTTTCAGTGTGTATCACGCCTCCCGCGTATCCCTCCTTCTGTACACACACAGGTCGGTGTCTCCAGCTGGTGACGAGCCAACACCTACCAGGGAGCCCTCTCTGACAGCTCACTAGAGCCAGGCACCTGTGTGAGCTGCAGGCTGTGGTTATAGAGCAGGGACCAGCAGCCAGCGATGCAGGAATAACCGGAAATGTTCAATCATTGACGCTGATGGATATTATGATTGTTGTGATCTTTCTGTGGAACACTATAAAGAATATTTGCCAGGTCTCCCGGGGGTTCCCCAAAACTCAGTGACCTCGATCCAGATCAGAGCGCAAATATTAGCGCATTATGCGGTCCGTAACTGCGTGAGTCGGAGTAGCGGGGCGTACGTCCCATCCACAAGCGCACACGTCCCTCCAGCTCTTCCCTCCCCTTTACACGTCCCTCAGAGCGCAAGCCGTCTATGCTCGAGTCGCGCTCGGAACTGGATAGGACGGGACTGTGCGGTCTTCAGTTCTGAGCAAGTGCAGTAGTAAATAACGCAGAGATGCGTCACGTCATCTGACGAACACGTAGATTTGGATCAGTGCCAATGAGCGGTTTAGTAAGAAAGAGGCTGCTATTGGCGCCTCGGCTCGGG
>WWET01001997.1:124932-157616 GCA_011038615.1 Limnodynastes dumerilii
GGAGAGGCAGCGTAATGGCGTCTCGGGGAGTGTTTAGATAGAAGTGGGGGGCGGTGAGAGGCAGCGTAATGGCGTCTCAGGGACTGGTGAGTTAGGTGCAGATCTGTGTATTTGTGAACACGGTCCAATGATATAAGTGAATCAACTAAATAAAAATAAACTTCTCAGTGCAAACAAAAACAGTTCTGTGGAATCGCTTTTGAGTCATTACCTGAAGATGTCCCTGACCTCAGGTACCGGGTCAGTGAATGGTATAATGACAGCTCTTGAGAAATTTCCTCTGAACTTCCCACCCTCCAGTTTATACACATGTCCTTATCTTCTATTATACCTCTTCCTTTGTACCTGGTTACACCCCTTGTTATAGGTGAAAGCTGCTATAACATGTCCCCCCTGGCCCTTCTCAGCTCCAAGCTATACATGTGACTTCCTCTAGTCTGTCTCTGTATGGGGTGTGACACAGGCCATGCACCATTCTAGTTGCTCTTCTCTGCTCCAAGCTATACATGTTACTTCCTCTAGTCTGTCTTGTATGTTGTGTGACACAGGCCATGCAACGTTTGCCTTTCAGTTGTTTGCAGACTAAGAACCTGACTTACAGATGGCATGTGCCCGGATTGTACCGAGTAAACACCAGAAAGCTCCTGTTGACGTCGCCTATTGTGGGCTTTTATGTGACATTCCTGCATAGTTCCAATGAATTCACCTACCTGGTTCTGTCAGATTCCTTCATGCAACAGAAGTCTTTGAACCATAGTAAAGGGATGATAACACACCTGCTCATTCATCCCTGGTGTCCACCTGACGTCTGCCCATTCCGATGCAGGACCTGCGTCCTCTTGTGAGCTTAAAAAGAACGTTATGACTGGAGATATGGTCCCTTTGCCATCTGTTCTGTGACTTTTGTTCCTTATCAGATAAGTTGCCCGCTGAGGTCTACAGGGCGGGGTGGAGAAGCGTGGTCTCTATCAGTGACACTGGGTGGGAGACAAGAGACAAAGAGTGTCACACAGGCTTGTTGCGTCACCCTGTGTGTTATAATCACCGGGTAACGTTATATAGAAAGGGCCCTAAGAGATCGTGCACCTTATGGGTCTGATTAAGAATTGCAAGCAATATAGCGCCAAAAGCATATGTATATAAACAGAGCATGTTTGAGGGTCTGTTCACAAATTCCTTGATGCTCACAAAAATACTATATCAATGAAACAGATGTAAACAAATACAAGAGATGGGCATTTATCAAAGGAAGAGGTGTATTAGAGGACAGGGGTATAAACTGAAGGGTGGGAGATTCAGAGGAAATGTGCAGAAAAATGAAAGGGCGATAGATAAGTGGAATATTCTCCCATCTGAGGGGGTAGAGCTATTTAAACATGCCTGGGATAAATATAAGGAGATCCTAAATCTTAAACTCAACTGAGAGTCAACAAGGGTCTAGGGTCAGTATAATAAAAAAATAAATAAATGGGCAGACTGGATGGGACTCTTAGAGAGAGAAGAAGAAGAAGAGAAGAGAGAAAGAAGAAGAGAGAAAAAGAAGAAAAAGAGAGAGAGAAAACGTAGAGAAGACGAGAAAGAGAGACGGGGGAGAGAAGAAGAGGGGGACGGAGAGAAGAAGAGAGAGAGAGAAGAGAGAGTGAAGAAGAGAGAGGAAAGAGGGAGAGAAGAAGAGATAGAGGAAAAGAAGAGAGAGAAGAATATGAAGTAGCGAGAGAGAGAGGAAAGAGGGAGAGAAGAAGAGAGAAGAAGATGAAGTAGAGAGAAAGAGAGAAAAAAGAAGAGGAAAAAGAGCAATACAGAAGGGGGAGAGAAGAAGAGAGAGAGAGAAGAAAGGAGAGAAGAGGGAAATAAGAAGAGAGAAAAAGAAGAAAAAAAGAGAGAGAAAACGTAGAGAAGACGAGAAAGAGAGAGACGGGGGAGAGAAGAAGAGGGGGAGGGAGAGAAGAAGAGAGAGAGAGAGAAGGGAGAGTGAAAAAGAGAGAGGAAAAAGGGAGAGAAGAAGAGAGAGAGAGAAAAGAAGAGAGAGAAGAATATGAAGTAGCGAGAGAGAGAGGAAAGAGGGAGAGGACAAGATGAAGTAGAGAGAAAGAAGAAGAGAAAAAAGAGCAATACAGAAGGGGGAGAGAAGAAGAGAGAGAGAGAGAAGGGCCTGATCCAGACCTACGCTCGGGTGCGTTTATACGATGATCATAAGCGTAAAAACGGACATTTGTACTTACTGCGCATGTGCGGGACAGATGTTACTCAACGAAAATCTGAGCGTATGGGCCTTGAGCGTGCCACCTTCGTAACTATGGTCGAGGGGGCGTGCCTGGCATACGATTATCGTAAATTCGCACCAAGGGCAGGGTGATGCATTTAAATCGTAGAGTATGGGCGCGCTAAGCATCGTAACTACGCAATAAACTTACGGACGCCCGCGGTTACGATCAGAAAGGTTAGGGTAGGGTTTGCTGGGCGTAAGAAGGAAAAACTAAGTACGACCAAGGGGGGAGTGCATGGTAGGTACGCCGGCGTCAATACGCTACGCACAGGAGCGTTTCATCAGCGTAGGTCTGGATCAGGCCCAAAGAGAGAGGAAGATGGCAAGAGAGAAAAGCAAAAGAGAGCGGAGAATAGACAGGACTGAGCAGAGGAAGGCCGGATGTTGGGACAAGACAGAAGAGAAGACAGACAGACAGGGAGCAGAGCAGCGGGGAGGAGACACAGGAGCGGGACAAGGCAATGTATTTATCATTTTTTTGATGACCTTTGATGTATGAAATATTAGCGTTATGAGGGGGCGTCACGCTGAACATAACACATTTTGTTATTTAATCCTTATCGGCAATGATACAGCCGGCATCGCAATGTGGGGTTTTAATCATTGTCGCCGTTGAGACTGTTACCGCTTACGCCTTTTAGAGAACAAGGATTGCGCCAATTAGGAGCAGGAGCCGCACGGACAACGTGATGAGCGCGTGACACACAGAGAATACACTGGATCCGCAGGCTAGGATTTGTTTATCTCGGGCGTTAATCCCCAGCGATTACATCCCGCCCCGGTGTGCGATGAGTGATCTTTTCGCAATAATCTTCTGGCTGTGTGATTAGGCCGCGCTCTCGCTAATCGCGTGATGCGTCTTTTAGGGTGAAAGGATTAAGATGTTGTCGATATGTTGTTAGTTTTGTGGTCTGTGGGAATATTTGCTGAATTGCGCAGTTTCTGCAGAGGTCTTTGGTCGGTAACATTTGTTTGTCACATATGAAGACGTGAATCTGCTCCAGCAAGTAAAGAGTTACAGGAGGTCAGAGTCACAATTATTGTTATGGTAAATGTCAGTAAGACAGGTAATATATTACTAAAGGGACTCTGTGTGACCGGTGCCATTGACTACACAGGGAGCGTGTCCGGTTGCCTCATGTTTTGCCTTTCTGGGACTGATGGTTATCCAGAGTGAAAACATAAGAGGAAATCAGGTGGAAAGTTACACCTGGGCAAAATCATGTGAAAATTGCAGGGGAGGAAAATGTCACCTGTTGTAAACAGTGGACCGTATGCAGTTTACCGGACGTATAACGTATACATCCGATGTTTAGCGATTTTTACTACTGCGCATGTGTAGTCAATTTTGTATGTAATCTATGTATCTCTTCCTTACGTAGATTGCGTATATGTGGTTTTTAAGAAGGCATATACTTAATCTAGATAATGTACATAATTTACTACACATGCGCAGTAGTAAAAATTGTCCGGTACTCTGCATAGTATTAGTAAATCAGTATCTGTGTAATAATATAATAATAATATAATAGTATTAGAGGTGAGAGGTGATAAATAACAGTGTAATAGTAACGCTGGTTAGTGTCTATGTGCAATAAACAAAAGCAAAGTATTCTCTCTGCATGCAAAGATAACATTACTTTCCTCCCCTGACATTCATTATGGTTTTACCCTGGTGTACCTTTCCACCTGTTTTCCTCTTATTTTCACACTCGGGGCTGGATCCAGACTTAAGTAAGGGCTTGAAATTAGTTACTCCTGGGCTAAACCATGTTGATTTCAGGGGGAGACAAGTTAATTCTTTGCATGCAGGGATATATCTTTGAATTGCTTACTGCACACAGTGTTACTATCACACTGAGCAAAGGCAAGTCAGATGCTGGGTGTATAGGGAGAGGAATTAGTAGCAGATAGAGAGCAGTAGTGATGTCACTTTATAGATCATTGGTGCGGCCTCACCTGGAATACTGGGGTCAGTTCTGGAGGAAGGACATAAATACATTAGAGACTGTGCAAAGAAGAGCAACTAACATGGTGCATGGCCTGTGTCACACACCATACAGAGAGAGACTAGAGGAAGTAACATGTATAGCTTGGAGCAGAGAAGAGCAACTAAAATGGTGCATGGCCTGTGTCACACACCATACAGAGACAGACTAGAGGAAGTAACATGTATAATTTGGAGCAGAGAAGGGAGAGGGGGGACATGATAGCAGCTTTCACATATATCAAGGGTTGTGACCGGCTAGAGAAGGGTAGTATTTTTTAAAGAAAGAGGTGTAATAGACACGAGGGCATGAATATAAACGGGAGGGTGATAGATTCAAAAGAAATGTGCAGAACAATGACTTCTCTGAGAGCGTGATAGATAAGTGGAATAACCTACCATCTGAGGGGGTAGAGGGTAACACAGTAGAACAGTGTAACATGGCTGGGATAAAAATCCTAAATCTCAAACTAAATTGAGGGTAAATAGGGTCTGGGATCAGTATAGTTTTAAATAAACATCTGGGCAGACTGGATGGGCCGTGTGTCTCTTATTTGCCGTCACTTTCTATGTTTCTATGTCAAACAGACTTGGGATAGGAAACATCACCTCTCAACTCTAATACTGTTTGCAACAGATGAAATATGACTCCCCTGCAATCACCATGGTTCAGCCCAGGAGTAACTCATTTCAAGCACTTACTTAAGTCTAGATCCAGCCCTATGTATTTTTCTTGAATGCATTAGGGGCTTTAGGTGAATATCAGGTCCTCATCGCTGTGACCGACACCCTCCACTTCTGCTGAGCTGAGAGCTTCTGCCTTCTTCACGGGACCAGCGCGACCCAATCCGGCGCCGGCCTCCTCTGTTCCTCTGCAGAACTGTTATAACGCCATTACCGCCGACCATCCCGCTACAGAAGTGGTGTCAGTGTGTGAGCTCTTCCATAGTCACACGCATGTTATTAACGTGTAGGCAAGGGACCGGTTACGAAATGCTTGTTCCTTGTATTTATTCTGCTTTAATGTTAATACTTCTTAGTGCTACAGTCAAATATTGCAAGCTAAACCCTGACGCTAATGTCGCTGGAACGTGAGACGTGAGAGTTGGTCTAACAGACAAGAGTTCCCTGGACTCGTATGATAACGGATGCTCTGAACTGTTGTGAGCGTTGACCTGACTTATGAGAAGAATTCCGATTCGTGACGCAATCATTGAGATCCTCTCGGATGAGGCAAGGAAGCACTGGCGCAATGCCGGCAATTATTACCGATATTTATATATATTTTGTCATTTGTTTTGTAGATATTATTTTCTTCCCTTGGTTGTATTTTTGTATTTGTACAAAGCCACAAAGAGAAGTAGGCAACTTAGTGAATTGCAGCATTTATTGAGAAATATGTGAACCATCTGTAAGTCAGACTTTTACCTAATGTGACCTCAGGATTACAGGGTGTTTCCATGGCAAAGATTTACCGCAAGACGTTACACAATATTGATTGGTGCTTGCAGATCTATAAGATGAACCAGCCTGCTGATAATGGCAGCATGTCCCCATAGACAAACATTAGGCTGAATCCAGACCTTGTTAAGTGCATGAACTTAGTTACTCCTGGGCTAAACCATATTGATTTCAGGGGGAACCAAGTTAATTATATTCTTGCAGGGATATATCTTTGAATTGCTTACTGCACACAGACACTGACCAGCTTTACTATCACACTGTTATTTAGACTTGGGATAGAGAAACATCACCTCTCAACTCCAATACTGTTTGCAGCAGATGAAATATGACTCCCCTGAAATCAACATGGTTTAGCCCAGGTGTAACTAAGTTCATGCACATAACAAGGTCTGGATCCAGCACATTGTCCATGTGATATCCCAGCATCAGTGTCCGTCAGCTCTGCGCATGTGATGCAGCTAATTACTTGTCTCCGAGCGCTGTTTATAAACCACTTGAGCTGACAGTCGTCACTTCAGATACAGAGCCGCATTACCTGTAAATGATGCATCCGGTGAGTAGTACCGGCAGGGGAGGGGCATCGTGCGCCGCCGCTGCAAAACTGCCATGTTCGACATACGCAAAGCCAACAGCTAATTGTCTGTGTGTATTGCGAAAATGTCCCCATTCAGAAATTCTTGATGCAAAATCGATGGTTCCAGACGTTCTGACGACTGGACATGATAGTGCAGGGGAAGGGATGTAATGTAGCCGGGAAGTCTTAGGGTTAGGCTGCAGGGATGGGAGAAGGGGACACTTAGGGTTAGGCTGCGGGGAGGCGATGGATGGGAGAAGGGGAGACTTAGGGTTGGGCTGCGGGGAGGGGATGAAGCATAGAAGGGGAGACTTAGGGTTAGGCTGCTGGGATGGGAGAACGGGAGAATTAGAGTTAGGCTGCAGGGAGGGGATGGATGGGAGAAGGGGAGACTTAGAGTTAGGCTGCGGGGAGGGGATGGATGGTAGAAGGGGATGATTAGGGTTAGGCTGCAGGGAGGGGATGAAGCATAGAAGGGGAGACTTAGGGTTAGGCTGCAGGGAGGGGATGGATGGGAGAAGGGGAGTCTTAGGGTTAGGCTGCAGGGAGGGGATGGATGGGAGAAGGGGATGATTAGGGTTAGGCTGCAGGGAGAGGATGGTTGGGAGATGAGGAGTCTTAGGGTTATGTTGCGGGGAAGGGATGGATGGGAGAAGGGGAGACTTAGGGATAGGCTGCGGGGAAGGGTTGAAGCATAGAAGGGGAGACTTTGGGTTTGGCTGCGGGCAGGGGATGGATGGGAGAAGGGGTGACTTAGGGTCAGGCTGCGAGGAAGGGAATGGATCACATAAGGGGAAGGTTATGGTCAGCCTGTGGGGAATTAAAGGTTGGGGTAATGGAGGGGGAGGGTTAGGGTGAGAATTAGAATAAGAGTTGGGGTTGGGGAAATAAGGTTAGGCTCTTACCTGTCTATGGCGGCCCAGGAAGTTTCGCCTTAGGTCCGTCCTCGGAAATATGCTGTCGGAAACAGCCTTTTTGAAAAAGGGCCATTTTCAGCGGCAAAACACCCCTGTAGGGGAGACAACCGGAGGTAATCGTTCCAGTTTGTCCCCACCGCTACTATGGCCCAGTAGCATCATACACAGAGCCTCGGCACGCTAATGTCTTGCAGCAGATGGGCTGCAGCCCTGTATCTGAAGCTGTCTGGGCCCCTCCCAATGCATGGAGCCCCCAGTTCGAATGCCTTAGGGGCCCTACTGTAACAATGGATCAATTCCTTATTTTGCTGCCAACCTTTAATGATCATTGGTTTCCCTGCTGCCAGAAATGTATCATTACCACTATATCGCGTCAAAGGATTGGCGTTAAAGCTTCGAGTAAAAGCGTCAGCAGTATGTTAGAGGGCTAGATACTCCCTGGGGGTGTGACTATGATGCTCCTCACAGGTGAGACCACTCCCCCTTTATGACATAGCCACACCTCTCCACGACCCCCCTCCCATACCAGTTGGTAGATAAGGTCTTCACTATTCTCTTGCACTATTCAGCATGGAGATGGAGTCGATAAAGAAAACGCAGACCCAAAGCACAATATCCAGAGATCGGGCTCGTTTATTTGGCAATACAGGTTTTATTGCACTTCAGTCCAGTCTGGCTACAAGTAAATATCGTTTCCTTATCTACAGAGTGACAGTAGTACAGTATTAAGGAATACACAGACCCTGCCCTCCCACCCACCTCTTTTACAGGTCATAACATCATTTTTTATCATTTCAATGACCTTATAACATTCATGTGTAAAACATTAACAAGTAAGATCCAGTGTGGGAGAAAAAAAAAAGCATTTCAATCACTGATAGACGTGAGGAGACACAGGCAGTGTTTCCCAGAGAGATGGAAGACTTTGTGTTGGCTTTAATGATTTATAACAAGATATATTGGTCAAAATGTACCCAACAACTACGCACAGTCAGGCCCAGTCCCCTCTGATTGGGGCCACATTAGCTGTTAAGGACAGAGCTCCTTATCTGCTTGCATTGATTGTTAAGTGATGGTCAAACAATGTTTCTGCAGAGGACGCATCGCCCATCGCTTAGCAACCGATGCGGCCGCACAAATAGTGAGAATTGTGACCCGCAGACTAAAATTTGCCAACCTGCCCCAAATCATAGTGGTTCCATGAATGTAAATCGTTTTTTAACAAGTGGATATGAAAACCCAACGCATTTCGGAGTGTACAGTATGGCTATTTGCCAGACCTTGGAGAAGCCCCTATACCTTGGTTTTTGAGAACCTAGAAGAAGATACACAGGTCAATGCCACATCAAATGCCCACCCACTGCCACCTTCTAACCACTCATTGCAGTAAAGGCAGGTTAGTGCAGGGGGAATGGGACCTCCCTAAATGTGCCACAGTCACTTACACAAATTTAGGAAATACCTTTAGTGGTCAGGGGCGTAACTACAGGGGGTGCAGCTGCAGAAGAGAGGGGGCCAAAGCAGCCGTTCCACTTGATCTGTAAGCTAGCTGTTAGAGGCTGACCGCTTAAAACAGCGCTCGGCGCCCCCTGCAGGAGTGTATAGATATATAGTGCTATAGCACTTAGCACTCACACATGGTCACGGAGTCACGGAAGTGACGTCACTGTTCAGAGCTTCACTTAAGAGCTTTGAGCAGCTGCTTGCGGGTCCAATTTGCAAAATAGGGTAAAAGTTCCCCCTCTGGGCGTGTTTTATTACAGAAACAATACAGTATCTAGTAACTATAATTGCCATCCAATAATTAATAATAAAAAAATCCCAAACAATAATGTATTTAGCATTTTAGATCTGTCTTGTAGAAAAAAAAAGTTTGACATATAATTCATCTTATCTTACAGAGTTGTCTGTTCCATCCTACAGTGCAGCTTAATTACTGTTCATCTACACAGAAAACAGTCTTTCATAACACTAACTAGAAAACAACATCACAACATAAAAATAATTCATCTCATCATTATTATTTCAATTGCACTTTATTTACATGGCACGAAGAGCACACCTGTGCTATACCCACCGACCACCAATCAGATCACATCTCTCTCAGATGTCAGTTTAGTGCAGGTTAGACCAATGAAAGATCATATCTGATTGGCTGTCAGCGGCATTACCACACAGGTACCCCCTTTTGCACCGGGTGAGAAAAGAACAGTCCACATGTCATAGTATTTATAAACCCCATCTGTACATCTCTACAGCAAATTCAGTCCTATGGGACAACAGTGGTATGCTGAGGCCAGGATTAAAGGCACCTTCACTTCCAAACACAGTAACTTTGTCTTGATTATGTTGCCGAACATACAAGAAAACCTCTCGTACAGTTGATATGGGTCTTATGTACATGGGAGGATATTTAGAAGTTTGCAAGTAACTCTGTCTGGCCAGTAATGGGGAACGGTAATATCACCATAGGCAGAGCAAAGAACAATGGTCCTCTAGTGAATCAGACTTGTATAGAAGTCTTGTCATGTGAATATTTGTATACATTTATCTCTCTTATTTACATCAGAAAAGTACAAAAGGGCAATAAAAAATGGCAAATGTCTGTTTAGAAAGGAATTTTTCATAGTTGATGAGTTAGGTTGGCATTACCCTACGGAGGGCAGTCTAAAATCTATGTGCGAAGCGCGTTTCGCCTCTTTTTGCTTGAAGAGGATCAGCGCATACTGCCCAGTTTCTGTGACCAATTGACGCCCTTAAAATCTGAATTATTTGCTCATTGACTTCTGTACAGGTCAGCGGTGGATGTTAGCGTTCAGTGGAGGTGCCAATGCTGCCATCACACAAGAGAGAGTCTCGAGGTGGTAGGGCTAAATAAATATGTAGTAAATGTTCTGTCATGGCGCACACATACCCCGTACACGTATATACACATAGATTGTAGTGGTACTTTTTAGTGGGAAAAATGTCCTACTTCTCACATCTTATTTCCAGTCCTCGATCCCAGATGGGTTGTCTTCTTCTAGAGAGGGGCAACCTTGCATCAATGTCCCCCCCCAGATCAGTTGTGCCAACCACTGGGGCTGGATCCCTTTAACAGGGCCGGATGTCCACTTAGGGCCCCCAGGAAGTCTACCAGCACCACAGGAGAACATTGTCTCTTGGTCCTTCTACATCTAGAAAACTAAAGCCATGTCCAGAATAGCTCCAGTTGAGTTGAGTCCATCGCGTTCCTGTCTCTACAGGCTCCGTGTATCGGATGGTGTTGGATTAAAGATTACACAATGGAATCCAGTTGCTCTATCAGGAATTGGTGGATCGTCTCGAACGTTGGTCGATCGCTTATATCTCTGCTCCAACATTTCATCATCAGGTCAAAGATGGGACTTGGGCACAAAGGTGTCTGAGAGAGATAGATCTGCCAGACATAGGACACAAAGCATGAACCCCAAATATAAATACTGTACCTCAAATATAAATAATGTACCCTAAATATAAATACTGTGCCCCAAATATAAATACTGTACCCCAAATATAAATAACGTACCCCAAATATAAATACTGTGCCCCAAATATAAATACTGTGCCTCAAATATAAATAATGTACCCCAAATATAAATACCGTACTCTAAATAAAAATAATGTACTCCAAATATAAATACTGTACCTCAAATATAAATAATGTGCCCTAAATATAAGTACTGTGCCCCAACTATAAATACTGTACCCTAAATATAAATAATGTACCCCAAATACAAATAATGTACCCCAAATATAAATACAGTACCCAAAATATAAATAATATACCCTAAATATAAATACTGTACCCTAAATATAAGTAATGTATTCCAAATATAAATATGGTACCCCAAATATAATGTACCCCAACTATAAATACAGTACCCCAAATATAAGTAATGTACTCCAAATTTAAATACGGTACCCCAAATATAAATACTATACCCTAAATATAAGTAATGTATTCCAAATATAAATACGGTACCCCAAATATAAATAATGTACCCCAAATATAAATACTATACCCTAAATATAATGTACCCTAAATATAAATACTGTACAAGTCTTCAAACCCTTCCCTGCTAACATGAGCTCTGACCACACATGGGAACTGATTAGGGCCAGATTTAATAAGCTGTGGGATAGCAAAGTGGAAATGTTGCCCATAGCAACCAATCAGATTCTAGCTGCCATTTTCTAGTGTGTGTAATAGGAAAGTGAGAGCTAGAATCTGATAAAACTGCTGCCATTCTAAATAGGGACTGCCGAAAAGCAACATTCGTTCCATCGCAGCAGGGACCCTCTAATTGTTCAGTGTATGGACATTAATGATCGTCGGTTATTGTGCTGGAACTTTGAATTCTGTGATATGAACTTATTACCGTTTAATAGTGCAGAACTACCCTGTGGTCCATAAATAACCCATGTATAGTGACGCATGGTCCTTACTTGTCGTCCTTGGTCTCGGAAGAACTCCCCCGTGTTCTCGATGACCTGCTCATCGGTTAGAACGCTGTATGGCTGTTCTTTACAAAGAGTGAACATCTCCCATAGGGTGACCCCAAAAGCCCAGACGTCGCTGGATGTGGTGAATTTTCCCTGCAGGTAAAGGCATGGTTGGGTTTAGTGCAGAGAAGACAATCAAACGGCATAAGGTCCAAATTCTAGGACGCCTTCAGCACTGCGAACCCTATTCAGTGACTTACTAAGAGAATACTCTCCCAAGCCATCCAGCGAATGGGCAACACCGCCCGACCCTGGATGCGGTAATAGTCTCCGCTGTATAGGTTCCGGCTCATTCCGAAGTCCGCGATCTTAATGGTGTGGTTGTTCCCCATCAGGCAGTTCCGGGTTGCCAGGTCTCTATGCACAAAGTTTAGGGACGCCAAATACTTCATCCCGGAGGCGATCTGAGTGCTCATGTATAAGAGGTTGTGGAGGCTGCGGACACAGGACACAGAGAGGCTGATTATATACCAAAAGCCACTTGCGTAACGTTATCACTGCTCATGCGTGTGCCTGAGATTACGTAGCGGATATTCTTGCGGAAGGATTGAAATTCCGCCTGCAAGGAGATCCTTATGGTAGGGCGTTGTGCCTTCTACATGCCGAAACCCCGCAAGGGGGCGGGGACTGGCATGCAGATTAGGCAGAGTGGGCGGCTTTAGGCTCTTCCGCACGGATCCACGTGCGAACAGACGCAGCTTCGTAAGGAGAACGTAAGGCAGCCTTATGGCCGTGGAGCATGATATGGGAGTTCACTTCCCTCTTCCATGCGGACTTCCAGAGCTCCGTATATACAGAACACACACAGAGTTCTGGTTCCGGCCCATTGTTAGTTGGGACGATGAGGACAGACCTGGCTGTGGCCCGATAGATGTCAGTAAGTGAATTTTAAGGCGGCATCTGAAGACACTGAGGCTGGGAGAAAGTCGGAGAGAGCGAGAGAGTTCCGGACAGCACGGAAGAAGTCTTTAAAGCAGATCTGGGAAGCGGCTATTGTGCCGCCATACTGGTTGGCCAGTACAGGAGAGCACAGACTGGCCTCCATGTGACTCACCTTACAGATGGGATGTTGTTGGCCGTAGTGAACTGGCTTCGGATCTCTCTCTGGGAAAGGAACTGATTGAGGTCTCCATTTTCCATGTACTCCGTTATCATGCAGAGGGGGTCGTCCCGCACACAGACTCCCAACAGGCGGATGATGTTGGGATGTTTGAGTCTGGAGATTATCTTTATTTCCTTCAAAAAGTCATTCCTGGGAGCGAGAGAGGGAATTACAGAGACTCCGCAACAGTATCTAATGGTAAATCTACAGGGGAGGGGCATTGACAACCATGGGGAGGGGCATTGACAACCAGAGGGGTGGTAAATGGAGATGGACGTTGGACATAGAAACATTAGACCCTATGACCTCAGTCAGTAAATCCGGCATATTTATTAACCTGTAAATGGTGATTTACCTGGCGGTTTTGGTGACGTTTGATCGCAACATTTTCACTGCCACTAGAACGGGCTGACTACTGCTCCCCCTAGAGGGCATTTCCAGGAAGTCTTCCAGCTCGTCCACCTCACACAGGTGAACCTGTAAGGAAGAGATGAGGAGTAGAAAAGTAAAGATCAGACTCATGTAATACATGGAAATAATTACAGAAACGGCCTCTTACCCCCCTCCCCCCCTCGGCACCAATAAACCACCGTGGCTTTTTCTACTGTCAAACCTTAGGAAATGGCTCACTGAGTGCATACATGTCTCTTCTTTGGGAAGGTCTCACAGACTGTAGTGACATTAGTGGTGAGCTGGTATACGTTTCACCTGAAAGAATGGCCCAGAAAGTAGCCAAGACAAGCCTCCTCTGACAGATCACAAGACACGCCTCCTGACTGATCACAAGACACGCCTCCTGACTGATCACAAGACACGCCTCCTCTGACAGATCACAAAACACGCCTCCTGACTGATCACAAGACACGCCTCCTGTGACTGACTACAAGACACGCCTCCTCTGACTGACTACAAGACACGCCTCCTCTGACTGGGAACAAGACACGCCTTCTCTGACTGGGAACAAGACACGCCTCTTCTGACTGATCACAAGACACACCCCCTCTGGCTGAGCACAAGACACATCTCTGATGACTGAGCAGAAGACACGCCCCCTCTGAACATGGCACATGTGTAAAATAACATGTATGATATATGTGTGTCTTTTCTCAGCATATAATAAAATCCTATGGCAGCTATAATACTAATCTGTATTCTGGCATTTAAAAGCAAAAGCATGCAAATAATTATTAGCATTGGAAGCTTAAGCTCATGACAGCTGCATCATGCTTTAATGGGATTTAATCACAAGTTATCTACAAATATGTGACATGCTTTGTGTTATTGTGTACAGTTGCTGCAGTCTAATCTATTGCACACACACACTACATTCTATAGACAGTGCCTCCTGAAGGCCATAGGGGTATCTGCACTTCATTATTGTTAAGTAGCAAAACAATTTCAGTGAAATAAAATATTAATCTTTATATAACAATTAAAAATTAATTTATATTTAATATAATATAAAAAAAATATGTTATGATTATCCTGACCTTTTTTGTGGTAAAATATTGTAAAAAAGTATTTTGCTGTATTGATATCACTCTTGTTACAAATGAAAATATACAAGTCCTGTATTTGATTCAAGCTAAATTTATATGTTTCCAATCATGCATTACCATGGCAACCATAGTCACCTACCTCCCCAAACTGCCCTTCCCCGAGCTTCTCCTTCATTCGTAGCTGGTTACGGGGGAACTCTCCGACACTGATGTCCTTCTTGGTAAGCGAGTCCACGGTGAGGGCGGGAACAGCGTACATATTGTTACCGGTAGCGCCCTGAAGATTGACGATGTCTGTCTCTGCATAATGCGGGACACTGTTTTGAAAGCCCTGGTGTGGCGTGGATTTGGTGAGATCAGGCTCTGCGTAGTCTCCGCTGCAGGCTGCAAATAATGGTGAGATCCAGGTAAAAACATTATATAGAATACAAATCATTACGCTCGAATCCTATATAATGTAGCAGGTGGAACAGCGGAGAGAAATGCAGGCCACTGTGTGTATCATAGCATCGATCAAGGGGGTCGAGGCATAATGACGCGTTTCGATACAGGGAAAATTCAGGAAGTAAGATATTCCCTTGAGATTTATTGATTGCGGAAATCAAAATGGTGTATTTACGTTTTTTTTGCATGTGGGAATATAGAACATAACCCAGGCCATGACGGAAAGATATTCTCACCTACTGATTTATTTATTAACAGGTTTTCATATAGCGTAGAGAATATTTCACATTCACATCAGTCCCTCCCCCATTGGAGCTACATTCTAAGGTATCTAACACCATACACATACACACAGACACACACACACACACACAGACTAGGGTTAATTTAGTCAACATCAATAAGTCTACTAGTAGACAAATCGGAGTACCTGGAGGATACCCATGCAGACACGGGGAGAACATACAAACTCCACACAGATAAGTCCGGGAATCAAACTCATTACCTCAGCACATTGCTAGGTACCTAAGAATGCAAGCGGACGCAGCTCCAGTCGCATTAGGGTCTGAATCAGGCGTGATTGCGTGCGTATCACTTCTGAACATGCGCAGTGTGAAATCACAGCAAGATACACTGTGCGAGCTGTGGCACGCTCCTCTCTGGCTAATATGGCTCTCACCTGAATCCTCTGCACTCTGGGACAGTTCTGGAAGCTTCCGTAGAGGTTTGGTCGGCTGTTGGTAGTCGAGGTCCAGAGGGAAGATCCTCTCGTAGGTGGGGTTAGACTGGTGGATCTGCGTCTGATTGTTATTCCCGATGGTGTAACTGTAGAAGGACAGTCGGACGGTTGCGTCTTCCTCCAAGATTCTGCGCGGGGCCTGAAAAGGAGGTGAAAGTATAAAAATGAGGTTACTCGGCAGCACAAACCTGACATTTCACAACTGACTTATTCAATAAACGATAAAATAAAATTCCAAAGCGATTAATAAAAATCTTAACGGCGGTGACATTGGGTATTTAAAATACGGGAAGAAAAAAATCCATATTTTCAGTTAGACTGCACAGTAATAACCGCCACGTATATATATATATTCTACTTATCGTCATAATGTAAAGGGAAATTCTCTGTGTACCCCTGGGATGTTATCTCTCATTGCTTCTAGGCAAATCATAAACAGAAATCTCTCTCCTGTTCTCAGGATTTACATATCTAGTACCTTAGCGCCTCACCCAGCCTGTGGTTTGTCAGACCGCGGTCTATTGATTTCCTCTTATTTGTGTCACATGGCTGCACTCAGTTCTGACTTTTCCTGTTGTCTAAGAAACGCGTCAGTGCCACTTCATTGCAATATGAAGCTGCCAAAAAATGATACACTGGCGGCTCTATAGAAGTGAAATAAGTTTTGCTGCGTATTGATCCCTCATTGACTTTTATCATCCTATCACAGCACTTTAGCAGATCGAGAACGTTAAGCTTTAAGGACCTTGATACATACAATACATTTCTACTTGTCATGCGGATAATGCACTAGTGATGTATTACATAGGTTGTGGAGATAAAGGGTAGGCATTTGACCTGAATACACTGTTTTGCCCGGATCCTGAAGTCTGTACGAAAGGGTACTTACGCATTCCGAATTGCACTGAGGATGTGCAGAAATGGCGTTTGCTCATCGTAACGCACTGAGAACGATTCTCATTTGCACAAAGTGAGCCATTCTGATAGTGGGGCATGATGGGCCAGGGGGAAGTGTTTTAATCCTACAGTAAGGGTTTGGCCAAAGATCCTTCATTATTGAATGGCTTGATCATTAAAATTAAACTTCCTAAAAGATGCGATCAGACGAATTTTTGTACTATGCAATGATCCGGCACGATATAAGAACTGAATAAATTGGGTAAATTGAGTACCAAAAAACCTGTTCCTCAAAGATCCTATGAAGGGGCAGCCAAGAAACTCTGTTACACGCCTTCGCAGCCTTCAGGTTGCTTTAATATTTACCTTTTCCAGTCTTTTTTGTATATATTGTTTCCACAGGATCAGAACTATGATAATGACAAGCAGGAGAATGATAGCGACCAAGCAGCCAATGAGAACAGAGGTTTTTGGCTCGTCGGATTTTTCCATTTGTCTGCTGATGGTTGATGGGAAAGTGGTTTCTAGGGAAGAGAATGGACAATGAGAGAGGACTGCACAGTCTCATGAAGTATGAGGTCAATCACTTAGATCCATTTTTTTGACTCTGTGTAGGCCTTTGGAGGTTGGAGATTCTATGTAGACAGTTGGGATTTGAAAGTCCTATGTAGACCGTTATGAGTCACAGGTTTTATGTAGACAGTTGGGAGTTGGAGGCTCTATGTAGACAGTTGCAAGTTGGAGATTTTATGTAGACAGTTGGGAGTTGGAGATTCTATGTAGACAGTTGTGAGTTGGAGATTCTATGTAGACAGTTGTGAGTTGGAGATTCTATGTAGACAGTTGGGAGTTGGAGATTCTATGTAGACAGTTGGGATTTGGAGATTCTATGTAGACAGTTATGAGTCACAGGTTCTATTTAAATAGTTGGGATTTGGAGGCTTTCTGTAGGCATTTGTGAGTTGGAGGTTCTATGTAGACAGTTGGGAGTTGAAAGTTCTATGTAGACAGTTGGGAGTTGGAGATTCTATGTAGACAGTTATGAGTCACAGGTTCTTTGTAGATAGTTGGGAGTTGGAGGCTTTCTGTAGGCATTTGTGAGTTGGAGATTCTATGTAGACAGTTGTGAGTTAGAGGTTCTACGTAGACAGTTGGGAGTTGAAAGTTCTATGAAGACAGTTGGGAGTTGGAGATTCTATGTAGACAGTTATGAGTCACAGGTACTATGTAGATAGTTGGGAGTTGGAGGCTTTCTGTAGGCATTTGTGAGTTTGAGATTCTATGTAGACAGTTTTGAGCTGGAGGTTCTATGTAGACAGTTTTGAGCTGGAGGTTCTATGTAGACAGTTGGGAGTTGAAAATTTTATGTAGACAGTTGGGAGTTGAAATTTCTATGTAGATAGTTGGGAGTTGAAAGTTCTAAGTAGACAGTTGGAAGTTGGAGGCTGTATGTAGACAGTTGTGAGTTGATAGTTGTATGTAGACAGTTGTGAGTTGGAGGTTCTATGTAGACAGTTGTGAGTTGAAAGCTCTATGTAGACAGTTGTGAGTTGAAAGCTCTATGTAGAAATTTGTGAGTTGAAAGTTCTATGTAGACAGTTGTGAGTTGAAAGTTCTATGTAGACAGTTGAAAGTTCTATGTAGACAGTTGCGAGTTGGAGGCTGTATGTAGACAGTTGCGAGTTGGAGGCTGTATGTAGACAGTTGAGAGTTGGAGGCTGTATGTAGACAGTTGGGAGTTGGAGGCTGTATGTAGACAGTTGGGAGTTGGAGGCTGTATGTAGACAGTTGGGAGTTGATGGTTGTATGTAGATAGTTGAGAGTTGAAATTTCTATGTGGACAGTTTTGAGTTGGAGGTTCTATGTAGACAATTGTGAGTTGGAGGTTCTATGTAGACAGTTGGGAGTTGGAGGTCCTATGTTAGCAGCTGTGAGTTGGAGGCCATAGGTAAGCATTTGTAAGTTGGAGTATATTTAGGCAGCTGTGATATGGAGACTGCATTTAGTAAGTAGTAGGGGCCACTTACCCGACTTCCTATCCGTTGTATTCAGGAATATAGTTTCAGTGGTTGAAGCCCTGGCAGTAGTAGAAGGGACGGTGACACTGGTGGGCATCAAGATATCCATATCTTTGGTGACAAAACATCATCATGATTCTGAAAACAATACAATAGACCCAACGCCCCTCTATATGTAGACCACCTACCTGACTGGAAGGAGATCTCACTGAACATCATCCACATGTCAGCAAAATAGAATCGGCACAGGATAAAGCTCCCCACCCGTTGCTGCAATGGGATAATGACGAACCTTGAACTGGGATTTTGGTCATCCAGCACCGTCACCATCCCCACAGACTCCGGCTCCCAGTCAGACTGTTGCCGGGACTTGAAGAGACACTCGGCCCTTTGGAAAATCTTCACCCCTTTGGTGAACATATTGTTGCAGTGCACCTGAGGAATGAAACCAAGAAACGCCCAACTCATCTTTCACGGTTCACTCTTTATTTCCCATTCTTGATCGTCCTCACCATCCAGTAATATATATGGGCGACAGCTCATTTACCTTCATAGATGTAAAGTTTCTGGGTCTGTCAAACTGGAACTCAATCTCCACATATCCGTTGCGAGCGCTTTCATTTTTCCAGCCCACGTAATCAAAGCCGGGCCACCCCCGATACTGGTGGCTCTGAATGAAATCATCCTGTCCCAGCACGCCGTCTGTCAGCTGACCCAGACCGTCAAACAGCCGCCTGCGTTAGGAAGAACGACATATCAATGAGGAGCTCTCATCTGTAACCCTGCTGTGCAAGGGTTGGATGGAGAAGAAGGTGTTGACAGACGGCTGCTTTTATATATATTTAACACCAGCGTCAGCACAACCACCATGTAATGATAGAATGTAGAGGCGGATTGGACATAGGACTTACAGGGAATTTTACCGGTTGGCTGGTTGCCTCTAGAGGCCACTTTATTTGAAGAAGACTAGGATGTTGACTGTCATGGGTGGTGGTTGCTAAAATGATGTCTGTATAGAACAGAGATCATTAGAATGTTGAATGTATTGGGTGGTGGTCACTAGGATGCTGTATGTATTGGGTGGTGGTCACTAGGATGCTATATATATTGGGTGGTGGTAACTAGGATGCCATATGTATTGGGTGGTTACTAAGATGCTGTATGTATTGGGTGGTGGTCACTAGGATGCTATATGTATTGGCTGGTGGTTACTAGGATGCTATATGTATTGGCTGGTGGTTACTAAGATGCTGTATGTATTGTGTGGTGGTTACTAAGATGCTGTATGTATTGGGTGGTGGTCACTGAGGTGGCAGTAACTACCAGCATTGCATAGTGGTCACTATAAAGCTCTTTATCGGATTGAAATATTAGTCAGTAGATGTAACACACTTAATTGGCCATACATAACCCCGCCCCCAAATCATGTATTTTGCATGGCTTTTGTTATATATTTATTTATTCTGTGCTAATCCACTTTACATATTTTCTTGACTCCACCAATAGTGATCTCGCCCACATGTGGCCTCTTGCAGATTTTTTTCCTGAGCCACTTTAAGTTCCCAATCGGTCCCTTATGGAACGTACCCTTTCTCGAGATAGCCATCATACGTGGAATCATTCAGATAGGCCGTTTTGTGTCCCGGGCCCATAAAGGTTTCTCCTTCAGGGATACTGTATGATTTCAGGCCATCTAAACACAAATGATACAGAGACTCAGGCATTAAAGCAAACACACGAAAAGGGCGCACGGCGGGAATATCCCCATGCAAAGAATGGGCCTTCTATAAGCGATCCAACCATGATCCTGGCTCTGGATCTGCAGGCAAGGATCTGGGTCATTCCACTTCATGCCCCACCATGGGAATGATCCCAGGTCGGAACTCTAGATTCTGGAAATGTGTCTCTTGCTCATGCACTTTTTTCCTAGCTATCGGAACATGCCTCTTTATTGTAAGACTGGATCGGATCCACTATTATGTACTATGAAAACATTGGGGGTGTGGGGCTCCGGTCTGAACGGCCGATTTTCGAATCGGCCATTTTCTCCCCAGCTAGTTGCGAACTGGCTGGGATTTCGATTGCTATGCCTCGATGCAATCGATCCACGGAGCACCAAAAGCCTAACCCTAACCCGCTCCTCTCACTACACTAACCCTCCTTTCCTGGCAGCCTGACCCTAACCATCTCCCGCAGCCTGACCCTAACCCTTCCTCCCCTGCAGCCTGACCTTAACCCTCCCTCTCCTACAGCCTGACCCTAACCCTCTCTACCTTGCATAGAGAATTTACTCACCTGTTCCAGGTCCAGCGATAGCAGGCGGCGGAGGGATATTGCAAACGGCGGAGGGATATCGGTAATTGCGAACTGCCTACACACCCATTCATTAAAAAAAATTCTGAATGGGTAAGTATTCGAAAAAGGGACATTCGAAAAGGAACTTTCGGGATGTCCCTTTTTCGGAAATGACATTTTCTTAGTGGAGTGTAACCAAAATATTGGTTATATTTTGTGCGAGTATCATCTGTTAATTGATAGAATAAATATAAAAAATATATATAATTATAATAAAATAACAATATATCAAATAAAAAAATTTAATAAATATATATATATACATTTTATTTTATTTTTAAAATCTTGCTTACCCTGATTTACCAGGGCTGTCAGCTTAAAACATAAGCAACATGTCTTGTTAAGTGATCTCAAGGTTAAACACTACTGCAAAAGTTTGAAATAATTTGTGGAGTCTCGGCCATCAGCGTCTTCCCGGAGTAAAGGCGGTAATCTGCTATGCGGGATGATGTTCCACTAAGGAAAGGTCCCGATATTGGCCCTACCCTGGCAGAAGAGGGAGGTGCTGGCGAGATTGACAGGAGGCCATTTGCGGCTGATTGGCTGCACAGGCCTCCTGTCAGTCTCTGACTGCACTGATTGGCTGGCCTTGGTAGGAATCTCATGCAGCTAGCCTATTGGGTGACTGCAAAAAAAACAAAAAACCTTTTGGACAGTAGTGACGCTGTAAGTTCAGTTGTCGCAATCTCTGTGTGACAGGCGCCAATGTTGCTTACCATACCACACGCAGCCATACAGCTCCACCCTCATGCACACCGTCATGGGGACCTTAGTGACAGGGATGATTCGGATGTGGCTGGCAATGATTGGGGGTCTCAGATCAGCCAGGACCACGTCATAGGCGTCTATATTACCTTTGTTAACCTGCAGGCATGAAATACAGTCAAAAAATATCTATCAACAATCCATCACCTATGTCTCATATATTGTGGGTTTTTTTTTAGCAACTTAGTAAACATTATTTTTTTTTTCCATGACACACTATAATCTCTCTACATCGCAAATTAATTAGTAAAAAGACAAATAAACATTTTGATGGCTGGTTAGTCACGTCTGAGCAAGGTCAATGTTGACTTGGTTTGTATGGTTATTATCAGAAGTTATGTCAAGGATACGTGGTCACTCATCACTTTACAAAGCCGACGATTCAGGGCCTTTCTGCGGTCAGAGGAATCGTACGGGATGTCGCAGTTTCTAAGATATCGCTTTTGAAGACTGTTTGTTTCTTTCTTTATTGTTTTTAAACCTACGCGATCGAGTCATTGGCCACGTTGTTTGTTGGAGAAGAATGAGGTGTACTCACACGAAAAGAAAGAATTGTCCCTGCTTTACCAAATCTAGTACACGTCTGTCATCGTTCTTACACCGATTGGTGAGTGATTTCTACTTATTTCTTTATTAAATGGTGTTCCTCTAAAACCTTGACATTTCGAGGCCAAATAGTGACCTAGAGGTAACATTTATCCGTGGTGCAATGGCAATGATTCAATATGTCCACTTACTGGATCACCCTTATGATCTTTCCACGAGAGCCACCGCTCTCCATTTCTGCTATAATCCACACGGTAAGAACGGGCAAACTCTTTTCCTGTGGCCCGAGCATGACGCCCTTGAGTTCCGATCAAGGTGATGAAGTAGAGTTTCTGTAGATGGATCTGTAAGTACTGCACATCCTCTGGTTGTAGGAGACCTGCAGGACACCAGGCGCCATCACCCTCCTCTCTCTGTAGTCTGTAGGAAAATAAAAAATACCAAGACACTCAACTTTTTTACATGGGGTAAGAGCTATGGGACATCTTTGGAACCAATTGTGGCCTTCAGTCTTGTGCAGTGGTAGTGTAGAGAATAATGGGAAGAGGAATGAATGGATTGTGTATAGAGGAGTTTGTAGCGGGACTATAACAGTCATTCAGGAACACGTGGATTGGTGGAATAGCATACTAATTGCATGATAAGAACATTTTCAATGTATTTTTTGACGGAGTTATCATTCAAGGTTGAAACAGATCTTCATGTTGTAAAAAAATTTCAAAAAAGTTAATGGAGAAAAACTTCTTTCCATAAAAACAAAAGGAACATAACAAACCCTATACATTGAAAGACTACACAACTACTGTCTAACACTGCCAAAAGTATCTGCATCTGACCTACTAACACATGTTTATGAGATTAGTTTGGCACATGGAGGTAAAGCTTGACAGAGCAGAGTCAAGCAATAAGATCATTGTATAATTTGGACTCAAACAGAGATGTTCAAAACAGTGGAGATTGAAAGCAGTTTGGGAGGGATCCAGAGTATGAAAAATAAAAGGAAAATAGGTGGAAATTTACATGTGGGCAAAGTTATTTAGACTTGGGCTGGGAAACATCACCTCGTAACACTAAGGACCAGATTTACTAAGCTGTGGGTTTGGAAAAATGTAGATGTTGTCCATAGCAACCAATCAGATTTTAGCTGACATTCTCTAGTATGTAATAGGAAAGTGAGAGCTAGAATCTGATTGGTTTCCATAGGCAACACCTCCACTTTTCCAAACCCACAGCTTAGTAAATCTGGCCCTAATAAAAAACTAAGCAACAGATGAAATTTGCCAATGGAAAGACCAGGTGAACATGGGAAAATAAATAAAATAGACTTTATTAAATATTTTTTCATTAAATTGTTGTGAGGTATGGCCGAACCATAGAGACTAGACAGACAATGGGACTGATTGTTGAGCAACCAGACTGACTAGAGCGATCGTAAAATCTAGGCAGCAAATACAAAAGGAGACGGTTTGAAATAAAATGTGTACAGGGAATATAGCAGTTAAACATTGTGTAGCCTATAGAAGACTGTACATCACGTCCTGTCAGGGATAAATCACTAATCTGAAGTATTTATGCCTGGAGCACAGTCAGAACTAAAGCGTGCAGGAAAAGCCATTATAACATTCACTAAACGCGGACATCACATTTTTCCAACTGTTCCATTACTCATGACCTCATGTTTTGGCTCGGGATACTTGGCCACAGTATGTCTGTACTGGTGTAATAAGTCAAGGGGAATTAGAGCAATGTACTGTGTGCATTACTGATAGTATTTCATTAGAAACTGATCATTAAAAGATTCCAAAATTCTAATCTACTGGTCAAGAACTGTCCATTTTCTAGGCTTCTGATTGTCTGCTTTTTGGTCTAGACCAGTCAACGTGTCAATGTTCTCATCTTTTGATTGCCTACATGTTGGTCTAGACCAGTTAATGTATCAATGTTCTGATCTTCTGAATGTCTGCATGTTGGTCTAGACCAGTCAACGTATGAATGTTCTAATCTTCTGAATGTCTACATGTTGGTCTAGACCAGTCAACGTATGAATGTTCTAATCTTATGATTGTCTACATGTCAATTTTCTAATCTGATTGCTTAAAGGTTATGCCAGGTGCACATTTTTAGGATTTCCCTGACTCCCAACAAAACGGTCCAATAACCAGGAAAATTATAGAGTGTACATACTACACAGTAATTGGGTCAGGCTCCCAACCACACTGTGCCATCCTATAGGTTTGGAAGCAACATCGATCACTTAAACCAGCCAATCTGATTATCATACATGTGCATTTCTGGACTATTGTTGGCATGCCCATAGATTAGTACAGCATACTAAACTAAACTATTGCGCTGATCCTACGATTATCACCTCAGAATTGTATAATATGTACCAGGCTTTAGTCTAGAATAGTTAATATTCTAATCTTCTGATTGTCTACAGGTTGAACTGGAACTGTCAACGTTCTAATATTCTGTATTACAGGAGGCTTGGTCAACCAGTGGTTTTCCACTTGTGGTGAAACCACAGATCACACGGGCCAGGTGTGAATGACAAGATATTCTAGACCTGTCAATGTTCTATTATTCTGATGGTGTCCATGCTGTTCTAGACTTGTCAATTTTCTTTTATTCTGATGGTGTCCATGCTATCCTGGACCTGTCAATGTTCTATTATTCTGATGGTGTCCATGCTGTTCTAGACCTATCAAGGTGCTATTATTCTGATGGTGTCCATGCTGTTCTAAACTTGTCAATGTTCTTTTATTCTGATGGTGTCCATGCTGTTCTAGACCTATCAATGTTCTATTATTCTGATGGTGTCCATGCTGTTCTAGACCTATCAAGGTGCTATTATTCTGATGGTGTCCATGCTGTTCTAGACCTGTCAATGTTCTATTATTCTGATGGTGTCCATGCTGTTCTAGACCTGTCAATGTTCTATTATTCTGATGGTGTCCATGCTGTTCTAAACTTGTCAATGTTCTTTTATTCTGATGGTGCCCATGCTGTTCTGGACCTATCAAGGTGCTATTATTCTGATGGTGTCCATGCTGTTCTGGACCTATCAAGGTGCTATTATTCTGATGGTGTCCATGCTGTTCTAGACCTGTCAATGTTCTATTATTCTGATGGTGTACATGCTGTTCAAGACCTATCAAGGTTTTATTATTCTGATGGTGTCCATGCTGTTCTAGACCTGTCAACGTTCTATTATTCTGATGGTGTCCATGCTGTTCTAGACCTATCAAGGTTTTATTATTCTGATGATGTCCACGCTGTTCTAGACCTGTCAATATTATATTATTCTGATGGTGTCC
This sequence comes from Limnodynastes dumerilii, assembly GCA_011038615.1. Classification (NCBI taxonomy): domain Eukaryota; kingdom Metazoa; phylum Chordata; class Amphibia; order Anura; family Limnodynastidae; genus Limnodynastes; species Limnodynastes dumerilii. The sequence goes on from WWET01001997.1 coordinate 150,347, forward strand.
ATGCTGTTCTAGACCTATCAAGGTGCTATTATTCTGATGGTGTCCATGCTGTTCTAGACCTGTCAATGTTCTATTATTCTGATGATGTCCATGCTGTTCGAGACCTGTCAATGTTCTAATCCTCGGATGGTGTCCACACTACAATGATTAAATATAGGTTGTATAATGCTCTGATTTTACTCAGTAACAAAATAAAATAGCACTCTCCCCAAAACAGCTTCAGTTCATGGTAAAATGGGACATGTCAACATCTAGAAAAAGGATTTATCTCTAAATAAAGTTTATTTCCTACCTTGCGAACTGTGGTCCAGTTGACTCATACCATTGGCTAGAGGCTGTGATGTCCTCGTCACGTATCGTCTTGTCGTGCATCCCCAGGGCATAGCGACATATTGCTATAGATGTAAGAGAAACGTGACATCACGCATGGTAATATCGTCACACCAGTTCACAGTAATGTGTGTATGCATCTCAACTGCTGGCGTTTTATGACACAAGCCAAGCTCTTCATTTATATTTATTCCTGAAGTTTTAAAAGCCACCCAGGATTATAAAAGTTCACGAACTATAGAGTGACTGGCTTCACAATTCATTGTATGAGGCAGATATTAGCGGAGAAGACTCAGCACAGCCAATCAGTGCTGCCAAGCCTGGAACCTTCAGAAGGTCAGTAGTTTGCAGTTCCTTTGGCCGTTGACCTATAAAAGTGTCCTCTGGCTCTCTGTGTGTTGTAGATGTACGATCAGCAGACAGCATCATGGGACAACATCCCAGGAACAGAACTCACCTGGGATAACCTCTGTGACCGCACGTCCAGTCAGAAAAGATAGCAGAAAGATGCGGAGATACATCCTGAGGCGCCCAGACATACCCACGCTTTCCAGCTCCTTTCTTCTCAGCCGTCCAAGTCAGTCAGCTACATGTCTGCAATAAGAACGAAAAAGATCGAATCACTCTACTATACGGATACCTCTTCATACTACAAATAGGAGAAACATAAACTTAGTGGACCAGAGGTACACTTAAGGGAACATACACACAGAGGTCGCAAACCCCTCCCTTGCTTCCAAATCTAAATGCTTCCCCCTCCCACGTCATCTGACTTCCTTCAGGTGACGTAGTTTATCTACATGCCTAAAGGTTACGTAGATTGCGTAGTAATGCTGACTACATAAATACGGATTAATATTTAGCCCATTATCCCCAGATATGCCCACTTTTGGATCAATGCCACCCACCTTAAACTAAGCCATGTCCCTTCTATGTCTATAAACCAGGACTTTCCACCAAAATCGGGAGGTATGATACAGACCCTCTCTATGTGACCCATTCCACCAAGTACACAAGACTCCGCTTCTGAGCGTCCAACTGTTACCTGGATTTCAATGAATTAACTGATGTTTGAAAAACATTTTTCTTTAACACAGTTGGTAACCATAGTAACTGTTTGTTGGATGCTCAGAAGCAGAGTGTTTTGTACCTAATGGAGTGGGTCATGTTGGAGGGTTTGATGATATACTTAGAGAATTACAGACCATGGGCAATTCATACCATCAAGCCCTGTCCCCTTGTTTCCTAATGTGATCGCTGTAATGTGCAGTGGAGGCGTGACTTAGTAATATTACATGCAGGGGGGTAGACCCCTCTCCCGGAAGGCCGGGAGCCCTGTTCAATATTTGGGTATCCCTGAGGCATTCTGGGAGAGTTGACACAAGTATATTGGATACATATGATTTAGAAGGAGAAGGAGAATGGAAACAATGGCACTGCAACTGAGCAGACTGGCAAACTAAGACAAATGAAAAAAAATTTAAGCTTCTAACAAGTAAAATTAGATTCATTCAGTCCTTAATGTTTACATTATTAGGAAAACTAAAAAAAAAATAAAGGTATACATTCCTGGTGTCATACTCTGATTTTAATAAACCACTTATATTTTAAGCTTGCAAAGTGTTTCAGAAATGTCACCCTTAAATATATTTCCTAATATTATCATAGTGGACACTCTGGCTTTATAGAGCACTACAAAATGTTATTACTTCACAATACTCCAACAACAGATACAAGCTAAATAATAATAATAATAATCTTGTCAATTTATTTTAACATGTAAAGCTAGTTGCAGCCACTAGGGGGCAGTACACCCATATATACAATGCACTATCGGTCTTGATGATTGAACTGAAGGAACAAAATGTACATATTATGAAAAACAAAACAATTAATTTTCTATTTTATTTATTTAAATGTGGTTCTCTGGAAGCCACAGATCAACACAAACCAATTAAGATAAAGTCACTGATCATAATATGGAAAGGAATGGGGAAGGTCGTTCTATTATCACAGATTTGTGTCGTCAGATATCCGGTGATTAAATGGAGATTATATACAACCATATTACACCAGATCCTCCAACATGACCCATTCCACCAGGTACAAAATTACTCTGCTCCTGAGCTTCTAACAATCAGTTACTATGGTAACCACCTGTACTGAAGAGAAAAATGTTTTTCAAACAGTTAATTCAATAAATCCAGGTGAGTGATAGTTGGAAGTTCTGGATCTGGACCTGTTGTGGGTCATGTTGGAGGGTCTGTTACATTGACAATGACCTCTGTATTGTCACATGCTTCCTATTAATAAAGTCTTTCCCCAAAGGGCGACATTTGCTGATTAGAAAGCGTTATGCCAGATTACGTATTATGTATTTTGCATAGAGTATATATGCACATCAGCCAGACACCCACAAAGGGTGTACAGCCGCCATATTAGTGAATACCCAGAATGAAGTGTTTACAAGCACCGTTAGAAGCTTGGTGGCGGCAGAGACCCCTCCTACGGCGCAGTGGGAGGAGCCAGAAACCCCAATACTCAAGGTGTAGGAGCTAGATTGAAATAAATTGGGATAAGTCGTATCCCGTGGCAACTAGGGTAACCTAAAAGGACACTGGTCCTGTTTCATCTAGTGGTCAGCCGTGAGATCCACGTACTGTTACATGTAGATTATTTTATATTTAATCACATTTACTCTGAAATCATTGCAAGCCACGCCTCCTGCCATTGATAACAGCATTGTAATTGAGACAATAATCTATTCCAATCCTTGTCACTTAAGACGCATTTACACAACTCTCCTCCTCTTGTTTTTCTTCTCATCTGGATGTTTTTCAGGGTTAAAATTCCTGGAAAGGTCTTGTGAGTGAACGTAATGTAAAACATATGGAATGAGTCCTCTGTATACCCAGCTCTGTCCTACGCATCTCTCTGTACTCGCGCTGGCCTGTTCCTTGTTATGGGACCAGCATGAGGTCTTGTTTACCCAATAATAATATTTAATAGAACAAATATAGAGTAAAGGGCTGTTAATGGCTGATACCTTTAAAATCTAATATTCAATCAAATCAAATAGAAACTAATGGCAGATAAGAGCCACACGACCTGTCCAGTCTGCTAAATTTAGTATTGGAGTACTAAGGCCAATGTCGAAATGCGTTGCACCACCTATTTGCTTGTGTCTGTGAATGGCGCACCTGCTCTCCGAGGGTGTGCACTCCCAAAACAAAGTATTGCAGGTTTCACATTGTTACACCAAATCCAGAGTGATCAGGGGGCATAAGTATTCATCTATGTAGCATTGTGGCAAAATGCGTTAATCGGTGTCTCCACAATACTGCATATTACAATAGACACTGAAAGTGCTATTTATCTTCACCAGTGGGCTGTAGGATAATAATAACTCCTGGTTTAAAGGGGTGTTAGCTCAAAGAGGAGTATTAGAAGATGAGGCAGGTTCAGAGGAAGCATGCATTTACTGAAAGGGGCATGTTGACATGAATCATGTGATTAAGCCCCACCCTCAATACTTAATGTTCCACAGCAATGCAAAGCAGTGGATGGAGCTTGAGGAACTATATTTATGCAAATGCATACATTGTAACTCCACCTCCCACTTCACATTATTCAGTAGGGGAGGGGCTTGATGACACAACTAGTGTCATCAGGCTCCTGGAGACTGGGTCTCCCCTCTGGGACGCTTCTTCCTTTTCTTTCTCTCTTGACAACTTTGGTATTTGACCATCTCTGTGTAGGGTGATTAGAGGTCAGCAATGCATGGAATTCACACTCTCTGCAGTCTGATAGCGGATAAATGCTCTGTCAACTGTCCTGTATGTTGTCTCCCTTAAGCACCATGCACTAGCAACTGTATTCTCTCAATGATATCACTGGTTACTAGTGAGAAACGGCCTCAGTGATGTCAGTGGTTGCAAGGGCATTGATTGGCTGGATTCTAAAATGACCAACTAACTGGTTGTGGGTCCTTAGTGGGAGCTCCATGGGGGCTGGTCTACTGGTCTACGGTGTGGCGATATAATCACATAATAATAATAATAATAATTATTATTATTATTATTATTTTTACAGACATATTTGGAAGAAACAAACTAAAAATCTATTTCCTTTCTATTTCCTTTTATTTATTTATTTATTCATTCATTCAATTATTAATGGCTCATAATTTTGCAGAAAACTACCATGGCAACCACAGTCGAATGGCACATGACTTCATGAGATTTTGGATTGCCCCTCTGAGCTTGGTCTTCCCCATGACATCATCTTTCTACTCCCTCTGCCATAACATGTGATGAAGCCAACAGACAGACAAATTTGATTTTAAAAAGGACAATTAAAGTACAATATAATTGTAAAAAAAAAATAACGAATACTAGGTTTGCTTTGTAAAGAAATAAGACAATACATTCTTTACGTGGATTTGCTGCTTTAAATGGTGACCTGCTTTAATGATCCTTTAATGACAGTTATCGTATCCAGTGTCCCATGGCAGAGACTTAGGAACCCGGAGCTAAGGCCAGATAAACGCCATCACAGGGGCAATTGCACCACATGCGAGGCTTTGACTCAGTGTGGTTCTATTTTTCATTGTGTTTATATCACATGTTAGTAATTAGCAAAGGTCCGTCCATGACGCAGGTTGTTAGAAAAAAAAGAACACAATAAATCCGCCATGCCATCTAGAATGAGGATGTTTCTGGCACAAACAGGAGGGAAATGAATGATGTGGAACGTGATATTGCCATAAATCTGGGTGTGGACTGGTGGGTTACACTGTAAATATGCAGCAGAGCTTGTTGCAGGGAGTACACAACATAATGGCCACAAATGAGAAAGTAATGAATTTTCCAGCGCACTCTGACGCTGTGTGCCAGACAGTCATCTTGTCGCCCCATGTAAGGCGGCTTGTTCATTTGTGACCAGTCATGTGTTGCCAGAAGATCAATAATTTCTGTCATACTTACTGACCTAAATTCCTATGATCTGCAATGATTTGTGCTGTAACCCATAGCAACCAAGTACCGGCGCAGTCCAGCTTTTCAGAGGCTGTTCTGCTGTTCAACCAATCAATAAGTTAGATCAAGTTATGTAACATTGATGAGATATTTTCCCCCTATTAGGGACCCTTTCCAATCCATGAATAGCAGCAATGGGTGGGGTCATTTTACAGAAATAGGAGGCAACTGGGTGGGGCCAGGGCTCCTGAATTCCCTGGACACCCCCCCGAGGAGACATCTCATAGAAACATAGAATGTGACGGCAGATTAGAGCCACATGGTCAATCCAATCTTCTCAGTTGTTTATTTAAAACTACTTTATTTAAAACTATACTGACACTAGGTCCTATTTTACTCTCAATTTAGTTTGAGATTTAGGATCTCCTAAGAGGCTTGCGTAAGTCCCCTGTCTTTCTTAAATGAGGATCAGGCCCTCTCTCCTTTGTCTTCAAGGCCTCTCATAATAGAGGAATTCAAGAAGGGTGACCTGCAGTCCAGAAGGACTCCCTGAAATTTTGGAACTTTCAAATTTCCTACTTCCACCAGGTTAGTTAGTTAGTTAGTTAGTTAGTTAATTAGTTAGTTAGTTAGTTGCATCCTTGAAATTGCTGCTAAAGAGAAAGCTGAGTGGTCAGTCTGGTCGGCTATTTATGTACAACAGTTACATTAATCATTGTGCACTGGACAGTAATGTTGGCTCGTGTATTTGCAATGAATAAAAATGAAAGTTTAAGGCAGGATTTGCTCATTTGTTCAGATATTTATGGCAGGTGTCAGATGATTATGTAAACACTTTGCCCTGCTCTTCATTATACTGGATGACGAGGTTGGACCTGGGACATTGTTAGGCAGGGATGGGCTGGGCCAAGGGTATGGGGTAAATGCCCCCCCCCCCCCCTCTGGCTGTTGCCTCTGGAGCTTCTTTGGGCCACACACTCCATAAAAGGCAGACAGATGCTCCCCTGCTGCTGATTGTGGATTACACCCAGCTATACCAGCCGCCAATCAAAGTACTGACTGCCAGTCACTGTGTGTAAGTTTTTTTTTATTGGGGGGTATGATTTTTTTTTAATTGTGGGTGCAGGGGGGGTGCATGGGAAGGGAATTGAACATCTCTAACCACTTGATTGTATTTGCCCCTCTGGCTAAAAGTTGCCAGCCAGCCAGACCTCATTATTAACCTATAGATGGCATTAACCAAAACAAGTTTTTGCTTTTTCCATTTTATTTTGTCCTAAATGTCCTTGAGGACTGTGCAGGACCGAATTCACCTCCAGGCAGATTTACTAAGCTGCAGGTTTGGAAAAGTGGAGATAAGATTCTAGCTCTCACTTTCCTATTACATACTATAAAATGTCAACTAGAATCTGATTAGTTGCTATGGGCAACATCTCCACTTTTCCAAACCCGCACCTTAGTAAATCTGGCCCTAGGTGTTTACCCCCAACATCTCACCTCTCAATGGGATCTACAAGAGTGAATGTCGATGGGGGCCTCCAATGCTTCAACCCCTGAACATGTCCACACCCAGGGCCGTCTTTTCCACTGGGCAGTTTGGGCTTGTGCCATCATAGGGGGAGCATGAAGGGGGTTGATGGAGCCTCCACTCCACATCCTCTCTGATAAATTAATGCAGCACCAACTGAAAAGATCCTGCCATAAAGGAGCTGAGGCTGGGGCTAATACCCTGGCTCTGAGCTCCAGCATGGAGCCTGTGACTTCCCAGTAGTGCACTGGGCTCCTCACAGGAAGCTGACTGTACCATGTGACTGCTGCGGTCACATGGTACACAGTGCAGGGCAGGCTGCAGCTGCTGATCTGTGACAGGGGGAGAGGATCTGGCTTCAGAGTCAGGTAAGGAAAAAGACTGCACATAGGAATAAGAAGGTATTATAACTATAATATAGATATAGGGGGAAAGG
>WWET01001997.1:183212-196066 GCA_011038615.1 Limnodynastes dumerilii
GGGAGGACACAGAGGAGAGGAGAGAGCTGGGAAGATAAAAAGGGGGAAAAACAGTGCTGCAACACAAGACAGATATCCAGTGGTAAGGGCCAGCCTCAGATATGACATTACAGATATTGGGTGAGACTGGGCAAGGCCTTTATAGGAGTGGAAGTGTCTGACATTGACCCAAAAGGGAACCGGGAAAAGTGTCGGGGAGGCAGAGACAGGGCATCAGGAAAGCGAGTCTATCTGTCTTAGATTTCAGGAAACATGTGGAGTGACTCCGGATACACTTTATCTGTACAGTAACTGGGAGAGAATTTGGAATGTGGCGTGTTGCTCATAGTTACAGTATCTGCAACAATGGCTTAGCCCTGCACCACTGCAGACAGGATCTTGCTCACATCCCTATAGACACACCACACTTTCTTATCACATTTCCCAGAAGCCTTTGCCCCACGGTCACAAGAACACAATGGCTGTGAATGATTTGTGGCAAGACACAGAGGGAAACGGCCTCAGATTTACTATTAATTGCACTGATTGCTGCCAACATCAGCTTAGACCTGTCTTACCAAGTGTTATATGAAAGAGGCCATTGTGGCAGAGAGGAGGGTGGTGCCATTATCAGGCTGCCAGGTCTTCCATTGTCTTCAGCTGTGGCCGGGTGGAGGGGGTAGAGTAACGCCACATGTAACGCTGTGGCGTTGACTAACCTGTCTGTGACTCTAGTCCGCTGGGACGTTCCCTCATGCAGTTTTTTGCAAAATACACAGGGCCTGATCCTGGGGTGATTGTACGCTGGCTGACGGGACGCGAGGAGCCTGCAGTCACGGGTGATTCAGATCTGAGCGCAACTCAAGCGGCGGAGGCTTGCGTTTTGCAAATTACATCCCTAAAACCCGCCCCCTGAACGTCAATAACATTTTTCATAGCATTACAAGCGATGGAACTTTCGGCTGTCTCTACTTCTAAAAGACAACCCTCGTGCCGGGGACTCCAACCGCTAAGATAGGTACCCTGGACAATGAAACAAAGCAAAACAAGTGCAATCAAGTACTTTCACCATAGTAAATATGGCCTGTTCTGTTGGGAGGGGGGAGAAAAGGTAATAGGGAAATGAATACAGACAGGAACCAATTCCTGTGGTTATAAAACACATGATTTCATGGCTCTGTGATGTTGCACACAGCCAGCTACACCTCCATCCTGTTCTGTACTGTGTGAGGAGGGGTGCAAGCAGAAATGACACAGACACAGATAGTGCACTACACAGGCACAGGCTCCCTGCTCTCAGCGTGTGATGTGATGTCAGACATATGGAGAAAGTGCAGACAGAGCTCAGAGGGGTGTTGCAAAGCCTCTCTGATCACTACATAATGTGCTAAGTGACCATAAATCATTATAAATTGCCCAAACAAAGAGAAAAAGTCGAGATAAAGGCAAATAGCCATCTCAATATTGTTAATTATTATTATTATTATATGCTTAATTGAACCAATTTATATTTCCCAAATGAGTAAGCTTTGACAGGGTAAATTATTTATTACCAGGTTTTTATATACAGCCATCAGCTTATGTGGCACTTTACAGAGAATATTTCACATCAGTCCCGGCCCCATTGAAGCTACATTCTAAGTTCCCTAACACAGACAGACATGAGGGTTAATTCATTCAGCAGCCAATTAACCTACCAGTGTGTTCTTTCAGTGTGTGGAGCAAACAGGGGAAACCCACACAGACACAGGGAGAACATACAGACCCCCACATAAGGTCCGGGAATCAAACTCATGTGTTGTGAGACACAAGGCTACTCACTGAGCCACCGTGCTGCCTCTTACATATAGATCCCTCTTGGAAGACTTTCGGCTGCTTGTGGTCAGTGATTTGTTTTATAATGAATGCATACGGTACTTAGTGTCTGTTTCCATTCCTCTTAATGTTTGCAAGGGAATTAAGGAGACCGACCAATGAGAGGACGAGGTCATGATGAATGAAGTCATCTAAAGTGCTTCTTTGTCTTTGTGTTTTGCTCCACTGTAGAAAGGTTTGCTATGCTGCAATGCTTTGTGGGGGATAGTCACCTGGGACCTATCATCAGGCTGGACCTACCCTTAAATAGTTGTAAATTATTCAACAATATCATTGAAAATGGTCTCTTTTCTCTACAGCAATCGCTGCACTAGGAAACTCTTAAAAAAAGATAACAAAAATGAATTCTGCATTTAATTGATGTTACTTTGTGCACACAATTTCACATCAACCAATCATACATCTGCTTTCATTGTATAAGAGATGCTAGAAGGTACTCAGCTAGATTTTGATTGGCTGCTGAAAGTTATGGTTCTTTTGGGCATAAAAACTGTTATTGAATAAAATGAAATTGCCTACCACATTATTATTTAAATATATTGATGTTTATTTGTTAATAAACAATTATGATACTTAGGGCCAGATTTACTAAGCTGTGGGAAAGGAAAAGTGGAGATGTTGCCCCTAGCAACCAATCAGATTCTAGGTCTCACTTTCCTATTACATACTAGAGAGTGGCAGCTAGAATCTGGTTGCTATGGGCAACATCTCCACTTTTCTTTTTCCGCAGCTTAATAGATCTGGCGCTTAGTACTGTAGGTCACTAGAGGATTACCCATACTTGCCAAATCTCCCACAATGTACAAGAGACTGCTGCAATTCTTGGATCTGCTTCAGACTTAAGTGTGATTTTATCAAATATTTGGGTAGTATAAAGTGTGTGTATGCTGGTATTTGTGTTCAGACGCCCTTCCGTGGCACAACTTGCCCACAATGCATCATGTTATAAAATGTACCAATGTCTGCTGTGAGTACCAAGCTGGAGCTGGCATACTGTGTTTATAAATAAAGCTGAATTGTTTCAAAACAGTTTACTTTTAAGTGACATGATTAGTTCTGTCTCTGTTGTTGTTTATGCTTGTATTAGATGTAATGATTAAAAAAAACAATATATAGTATCACATAAAATGTAAACAGGAAAGTAGCCCAGAATTCTGCCGCAAATGAACAAAATTTATGCAAGAATGTTTTTATTGCAGCAACTACATTTCCATCGCTAGATGAAGGAAAGTATTTTCTCGCTTGTAATCTGCAGAGTCCTGTACACAGATCTATGTATCTCCTTCTTTCATGTCCTTAGTGCAGACATGACAGAACTGCATCTTGTTCAATGAGTTATGATTACTCTCTCTAGTAATGGGTTTTATTAGAAGGGGAAGCGAGATGTCAACCGATAATAACAATCACGTCAGGTGAAAGATGGAACTGAGGCGACAGTCTAATCTCCAAGACTGCTGGAAAATATTTGTTTTTGACTTAATAATTGTATTTAATAATCTGTTATACAAACATTAGATACAGCAAGTCCTCCATCACATAGATACCAACATGTTACTGCAAGAACAAGAGACAGCAAGACACAGGGAGGGAGGTATAAGATGGGTAATATAGCCAACACATGACCACCATACAATGCTATTACACAGTATACAGACATAGGACACTGCACCCCAACATGACCCGACCACTGGACATGATCATAATACAATTCTATTACACTATACAGACATAGGACACAGGGCTTTATGGCTTATCTGATAGAGGATCATGCAGTGCTTTGAATGTGTGACTACAGTATGTGATTAGGGTATAGCAAACCATGAGAATATTCCCTATCACTCTACACAGTACTGAGGGTTGGAGTTAGAGAAAAGCCCATTAATAAAATAAAACTATCTCAGCACAATCCTGAATGAATCAGAGCAAATTCTGACCCAGCCCCAGGTCACATGATGGTCGGAGGTTCAGTGCAGGCCGAATGGGTCTATAACTCTGGGCCCCTGACCATGCAAAGCATTCTCGTGCGTGTGGGCATTGTGCCACCAAAGAATGCAAGGAGAAGTAGACATCTAGAGTGAGGGAAGAGCTGTATGTGCATAGGACAGGGGGGTGAGGTATTTACACAAGGACAAGGCAGATAATCAAGCTCCCAGGATGACCCCTAACCACAGGAATCTATCTCCCCCCCCTGCACCGTCACTGAAACATGCAGAGAAGGGGGCAGAGTTACACAGAGGGCACAGAGTTATACAAGTCAGCCAATGGGGAATTCAGATAGCGGCCATGCTTATATCGCCAACATATTCAGCAGTGTTTTACAATTAAAAGGATAAGACTCCTCCCTCCAGCAGCTATCGGTCTGCAAGGACTTGATGACGCAAATCTCGAGAGCAAGCCCCGCCCCCACATCATTGTGAAGCAGGAGGCGGAGCCATTATTCTGTGATTTGCATTAAGCCGGAACATCAACAGCGTGTGATCTCCCTGACTCCCTGAAGTGTTGGCAATCTCCCTGATGCTGATTGAGTTCCAGAAGTCATTGCGGTATGATGACAGAATTTAGAAATTGTGTCCTAATTCCCTGCATTGAGGCCTATGGAGGCGGCCATTTTCATGGAGGCCAAGATGTAATGAAAGATTGGCCGTTATCTAAGACAACATGAGTTTAATAATGGAGACAGAAATGAAAAATACAGTTTGGTCTCTTGTTAATCAGCTGCAGTGTCACCTACATTTAGCTCTTCTATAAAGATGAAGAAGTCAGCGGATCCTATTCACAGTCTCCACAATAACACTGAGAGTATTTATTCCCTGATAATATAACAATCAATAAATACTGATGCAGCCATTTATATTGAGAAATAGTTTTCCTGGCAGTGCTAGACACACCCATGGGTGGAGCTATTCACAAGACACACCCCTATGGTGGTACAGGACACACCCCTATGGTGGTATAGGGCACACCCCTTTGGTGCAGCACCTTGATAGAGCTATCAATATCTCCCTGATACTCATTTGCAAAAATTGTCCACCAACTAGGGAGGGCTTTAAAGATATAGGCCCGTGTTCAGAGTACCGGACGTATAACATATACGTCCGGTGTTAAGCTATTTTTACTACTGCGCATGCGTAGTCATTTTTTTTTTTACGTAATCTATGTATCTTTTTCTTATCTTTTATCTTTACGTAAGAAAGATACGTAGATTACATAAAAAAATGACTACGCATGCGCAGTAGTAAAAATCGCTAAACACCGGACGTATATGTAAATACATCCGGTGCTCTGAATACGGGCCATATATTCCAGAAATATTACGTTTTTTTCATCTTGTAGCAGTTACCAGGTGCGCTGACGACTTTCCTGCTGTAAACATGGCTGCCGTCAGGGGCGGAGTACAAAGCGCTTGGAATAAAAAACCACTAACAAACGAAGCACCGTCTCAGTTATGCAGACTCTGCCCCTAAAGAGAAAACTCCACCTACTTTGTTTTACGGTCTTCCCGTTTTGTGAACCACCAATTAGGATGTCAGGCCAATAAGGATGTTCTGTTGCCATGGAAACAACTTTGCTCATACTATACTGAGCTACTTTCCGTTGCCTAGGAGACCAGGGTAGCATTTGTATGTGGACTGTGTAAAACATCCTTCTGTAATGTATATTTCAAGACTTTATGGACAGTAACAGATTTACAAGGCTGTCTTTCAGGTGTCATTAATTGATTGATTGCAGTGTAGTCAGAGGTAAACGTTATCCACCATTAAATAACTGGTATTCAATGATATCATGCAGCTCTGTCTGAGCGTGCTCAGAGCTCGTCGTGCAGGGAGATGTCATGTGCTTCGGCCCGGCACGCTTATATAACAATAGGCAAGGCAGGTCTCTGCAGTGGTCACATCACCCCGAAAAAAATACCCCAAATGGAACGCGGGGCAAGATGCCCTCTTTGTAGGTATCAACTCACTTTAAGACATTGCGTCCCTACCTCAAGAAATGCGCAAGCGTTGGTACGTGGTTAATGATAGCAGTAAGGAGCATATGTGTTTTGCGTCTTTGTGCTGCAGTTGGAAATGAGGAGCCACCAGGGGCAGGGACAGGGCGAAGGAGAGAGCATAGACAGCGGAGGAGAAAACAAGGACAGCGCGGAGGAGAGAATGGATACAGAGCGGAGGAGAGAGCATAGACAGCGGAGGAGAAAGCAGGGACAGAGCGAAGGAGAGAATGGAAACAGCAGAGGAGAGAGCAGGGACAGAGTGGAGAAGTGAATGTGGACAGAGAGGAGGACAGAGTGCAGACAGAGAGGAGGGTGTGGGTACAAAGCGAAAGAGAGAGCAGGGACAGAGTGGAGGAGAGAGTGCGGACAGAGAGGAGAGAGCGGGTACAGAGCAGAGGAGAGAGCATTGTCAGAGAGGAGGAGAGTTCGGGGACAGAGAAGAGGAGAGAGTCTGGACAGAGCGGAGAAGTAAATGTGGACAGAGAGGAGGAGAGAGCGGGGACAGAGAGTGGGGACAGAGAGGAGGAAAGAGACTGGGCAGAGCAGAGGATAAAATGGAGGAGGAGATGGCAGAGACAGAGTGGAGGAGAGAGCGGGGACAGAGAGGAGGAGAGGTCAGAGACAGATTGGAGGAAAGAGACTGGGCAGAGCAGAGGAGAGATCAGGGACAGAGCAGAGGAGAGAATGCAGAGAAAGCAGAGGAGAGAATGGGGACAGAGAGGAGGAGAGAGTGTGGACAAGTAGCAGGTGGCAGCAGAAGCGGGTAGAGAGAGGAGGGGAGAGCGGGGACAGAGACGAGTAGAGAGTGCAAACAGGGAGGAGGAGAGAGCGTGGACAGGGAGCAGGTGTCAGCAGGTAAGGAAACCATTTTCATTTATTACACTTGTTTTAAGGTTTTCAGCAATGATGCATCTGACACAGTGTTTACGTCTGTATCAATGCGGAATTCGGGACTGTTGCTACTGCCAATGCAAGCCGAAGCGTTTAATGACGCCCCTTACCCCCATAGATGGAGTTTGTGTACATTGTGTACATTATCGCACGTGTGTTTGTTTTCTGAGCACCATTTACTTATGCTACAAAAAATGTTGTGTGCACAACTCTAAATGAGACCCTTGCTATCTAGCGCATCGTAAGTGACATCTGATTGGTTGCTATCACCATATAAGGGATTGAAATAAACTCTAGCATTTATTGACTTGTTTTTAAACAGGGTTTTACTATTTGTGAAGCAATCAGGGCCGTCACATTCCACACGCAGCCCGGCAGACTGATCGCAGACAGACAGATAGAGGATCTCACTTAGAATCTCTCTGCACCACTTAATGTTTGTGGCCTTGTTAAAATGCCTGACCCAAGCAGTTGGCAGCCGGGGACAATATTTCCACTCACTCAAATTACAGCTTAGGACGCTTGCGGTGACTGCATCGAATGAATGTGTCAGCACAGCCCAGCGTCGCGGTCCTCGCAAGGGAAACGTGGACTGGGTTAGAGCTGGCAGGTAGGGGAGAAGCACAGAGTGTACCAGCGCCATCAGCGCGTTCAGCGCTCTCCCGGGCGGATGACGCAATTCAATACAAAACAATTCATAACGGAAATTATTTTGTAAAGGGTTTTGCTAAATGCAATGCACTGCAATGGAACAGCGCCCCCTATCAACAAATTATCATCAAAGCATCTACTAAAAAAAAGCAGACGCCGGCGCAAATCAAGCTCTTATTTTCGGTGGTTTAGCAAGCTCTTTATCTGTTATTAAAGGTCAGTCAGTATGGGGGAGGGGGGTGGAGACCACAACAATTGGTGCTTTTACAAGACCTTTGTTTAGCTAATCTACCCCTTAGAGTCCTAGGGCTGGATTTAGGCTAAAGTGCGACATCCGACTTATGGTGTTTTTTCTGGTAGCGTGCAAAATTTTTACGATACAGATCTCTAGGCGTATTTAACTTAGTTTCGTGTTCTTGAAGATTCGTTCCACGCGACAACCATCCCCTCAGCCTACCTGACCTCCTTATTATTGGGTTAACATTTAAATTTTACATTAGTGGCAGGTTTAAGGTAAGGAGAAGGTAGGGATAAGTTAAGGATACGGTAGGGATAAGGTAAGGATATGGTAGTGATAAGGTAAGGATAAGGTAATGATAGGGTAGGGATAAGGTAGGGATAAGGTAAGGATAAGGTAGGGTTAAGGTAAGGATAAGGTAGGGAAAAGGTAGGGTTAAGGTAAGGAGAAGGTAAGGATAAGGTAGGGATAAGTTAAGGATATGGTAGTGATAAGGTAAGGATAAGGTAGGGTTAAGGTAAGGATAAGGTAGGGATACGGTAAGGATAAGGTAGGGTTAAGGTAAGGATAAGGTAGGGATAAGGTAAGGATAAGGTAGGGTTAAGGTAAGGATAAGGTAAGGATACGGTAGGGATAAGGTAAGGATATGGTAGTGGTAAGGTAGGGATAAGGTAATGATAGGGTAGGGATAAGGATAAGGTAGGGATAAGGTAAGGATAAGGTAGGGATAAGGATAAGGTAAGGATAAGGTAGGGTTAAGTTATGGATAAGGTAAGGATAAGGTATGGATAAGGTAGGGATAAGGTAAGGATAAGGTAAGGATAAGGTAGGGTTAAGGTAAGGATAAGCTAGGGATAAGGTAGGGATACGGTAATGATAATGTAGGGTTATAGTAGGGTTACGGTAGGGATAAGGTAGGGTTAAGGTAAGGATAAGGTAGGGTTAAGGTAAGGATAAGGTAGGGATAAGGTAAGGATACGGTAGGGATAAGGATAAGGTAAGGAGGATAAGGTAGGGTTAAGGTAGGGATAAGGTAGGGTTAAGGTAGGGATAAGGTAAGGATAAGGTAAGGATAAGGTAGGGTTAAGGTAAGGATAAGGTAGGGTTAAGGTAAGGATAAGGTAGGGTTAAGGTAAGGATAAGGTAGGGTTAAGGTAAGGATAAGGTAGGGTTAAGGTAAGGATAAGGTAGGGTTAAGGTAAGGATAAGGTAGGGTTAAGGTAAGGATAAGGTAGGGATAAGGTAAGGATAAGGTAGGGTTAAGGTAAGGATAAGGTAGGGTTAAGGTAAGGATAAGGTAGGGTTAAGGTAAGGATAAGGTAGGGTTAAGGTAAGGATAAGGTAGGGTTAAGGTAAGGATAAGGTAGGGTTAAGGTAAGGATAAGGTAGGGTTAAGGTAAGGATAAGGTAGGGTTAAGGTAAGGATAAGGTAGGGTTAAGGTAAGGATAAGGTAGGGTTAAGGTAAGGATAAGGTAGGGTTAAGGTAAGGATAAGGTAGGGATAAGGTAAGGATAAGGTAGGGTTAAGGTAAGGATAAGGTAGGGTTAAGGTAAGGATAAGGTAGGGTTAAGGTAAGGATAAGGTAGGGTTAAGGTAAGGATAAGGTAGGGTTAAGGTAAGGATAAGGTAGGGTTAAGGTAAGGATAAGGTAGGGTTAAGGTAAGGATAAGGTAGGGTTAAGGTAAGGATAAGGTAGGGTTAAGGTAAGGATAAGGTAGGGTTAAGGTAAGGATAAGGTAGGGTTAAGGTAAGGATAAGGTAGGGATAAGGTAAGGATAAGGTAGGGTTAAGGTAAGGATAAGGTAGGGTTAAGGTAAGGATAAGGTAGGGTTAAGGTAAGGATAAGGTAGGGTTAAGGTAAGGATAAGGTAGGGTTAAGGTAAGGATAAGGTAGGGTTAAGGTAAGGATAAGGTAGGGTTAAGGTAAGGATAAGGTAGGGTTAAGGTAAGGATAAGGTAGGGTTAAGGTAAGGATAAGGTAGGGTTAAGGTAAGGATAAGGTAGGGTTAAGGTAAGGATAAGGTAGGGATAAGGTAAGGATAAGGTAGGGTTAAGGTAAGGATAAGGTAGGGTTAAGGTAAGGATAAGGTAGGGTTAAGGTAAGGATAAGGTAGGGTTAAGGTAAGGATAAGGTAGGGTTAAGGTAAGGATAAGGTAGGGTTAAGGTAAGGATAAGGTAGGGTTAAGGTAAGGATAAGGTAGGGTTAAGGTAAGGATAAGGTAGGGTTAAGGTAAGGATAAGGTAGGGTTAAGGTAAGGATAAGGTAGGGTTAAGGTAAGGATAAGGTAGGGATAAGGTAAGGATAAGGTAGGGTTAAGGTAAGGATAAGGTAGGGTTAAGGTAAGGATAAGGTAGGGTTAAGGTAAGGATAAGGTAGGGTTAAGGTAAGGATAAGGTAGGGTTAAGGTAAGGATAAGGTAGGGTTAAGGTAAGGATAAGGTAGGGTTAAGGTAAGGATAAGGTAGGGTTAAGGTAAGGATAAGGTAGGGTTAAGGTAAGGATAAGGTAGGGTTAAGGTAAGGATAAGGTAGGGTTAAGGTAAGGATAAGGTAGGGATAAGGTAAGGATAAGGTAGGGTTAAGGTAAGGATAAGGTAGGGTTAAGGTAAGGATAAGGTAGGGTTAAGGTAAGGATAAGGTAGGGTTAAGGTAAGGATAAGGTAGGAGAACTTATTGTTGGGTGATGGACTTGTAAGTCTTCTAAAGTCTGCACATGAGAGGAAAGTGAGAGGTCTGGATAAGGTCCATAATGTTCTGATCATCAGGAACATCACATAAGGACCACACATTGACCAATATTTAGTGCCATATCCTCACCACCATGTTCTGATCTGACCATGTGCCCATTTTTGCCGAATGGGAACTGGTCTTTGATCCAATAATCGGTCCATCGAGACGCAAACTCAACGAACGTGTGGTCAACTTAACACAAAGGTTCTAGAGTAATGATCCCATAGATGTTTCCACAACCTACGTGGAGATTGATCTATGTACATAATGGAAAAGCTTCATACAAAGTTCTACAAACGTTCCAGCCAAAATTGGAGAATCAGCGAGGGCTCCACACGGGAAGAGCCTTTGTCTCCACGATACTAACACTTCTGCATGTCACAATCAATACAATTCTCATTATCATGCAAACACCACCAGAGCTGACGCTCTCGCTACCTCTAGGTGACCAAACAAGGTGTCAACAAGTCCATAGACAGCAGGAAATCATTCAGATGTCAATTCAGCCGGCTGGAAACATTTACAACTCACACTGTATGTATCAGAAACTGAACACGACTTGTCAGGGCTAACATGAAAATGAGGAATAATATGCAAATCATGAACTACACGTACAATGGGCCTGATCCAGACCTACGCCTGGGAGCGTTTTTACGCTTTTCGTAAGCGTAAAAGCGGTCATTTCTACTTACTGCGCATGTGCACCGACGATGTTACGCAAAGAAACACAGCGCATGGGCCTTGAGCGTGCCAGCTTCGTAACAACGCACGAAGGGGCGTGGCAAACGTACGAAACCCGTGCTAAGCGTCCTAAGGACGCAAGGAGCTTACGGGCGCCCGCGGTTGCGCTCCGAAAAGTTAGTGTAGGGTTTGCTGTTTAGGGGGAGTGCATTGTAGGTACGCCAGCGTAAATACGCTACACTCAAGGGCGTTTCATGAACGTAGGTCTGGATCAGGCCCAATGGGGCCGATCCAGAGCTACGGTCGCCGCACTAGTTACGACGGCCGTATGCGTAAGAACGGCATTTCTGCCGTTCTGCGCATGCGCCGGGCTAATGTTGCCCGGCGTAGTTAGGAAAACCCAATCCTTAGGTTGCCTTGCGTAGTTACGGCGAGGGGGGTGGGCGTTCCTTGCCGTAACTTTGCAACCGTTACGGAAGGAAGGCGGGGGAAGGGAAGTAAATGAGGCAGGGAGGGTGGGTTAGGGCAGTTACGACCCTGTTGCCGGAGTAATTACCTACTGTAACGCCGGCTGAAGTTAAGGTAGCCATCAGCCGGCGTAACAGTGTGTAATTACACCGGCCACAGGAGGAGTATAGGGGGAGTGCTCCAGAGGGCCAGCGTAGCTCTGGATCAGCCCCAATAGGAATAACATGTAAAGTAGGACTAACATGTAAATTAGGAAATCGGTTCAGATTGACTGTATCGTTTCAAGATCAAGAAAAAGTTCAAAAATTAAAATGTATCAAAGTGATAAACTTTCCAAACTTTTGCAATTCCAAAAAACGTATATTTTGTGTTTAAACATCTGCATTTTCCATCCTGATCATTGTTCCACATTGTCCGTCTGGACACATCGCAGAGTTTGTCATTCTGATAACACAAGAGTAGTCAAGGCTGCCGAAAAACAAAACCTTTTCTTACTGACCTGTGAGCCAAGTGCTGATGTCCTGTGGGGGTCTTCACTAGCTCTGCTTTTGGTAGACTTGGGTTCAGTGGTTCTCCAAGTGGCTTTTTTTTGGGTTTGTTAAGGTCCTTTTTGGTAATAATCTGAGAGATCTTCCAAAAGTTTCTCTGGGATTTTACATCACATCCCCCTTCCGGCTGCAGACAAGGAGAGGAGGAGGAGGAGGAGGAGGGGAGAGGGGGAGAGGAGGGGGGCAGAGAGGGGGTTAGGTTCTGCTTTGCCTTTTAAAGTTGCAAGGCTCTAAAAGCAGCCAGGACTCAACTTTTTATAATGTAGTAGCCAAAGTGACCAGGCGGTTGCCAGATGGTGGGATCAGTTGTAGCTGAAAGTACAAGAGAGATCTACGGGTTCATAGTTTAATGGTTTAATATTAAGGCGGTTAAAATGACATTGTTAGAAATGGTTTCACTGGGAAAGACTTGATCAGCTGTAGACTTCAATCTTCGGAATGCAGCAGATTTTTGGGTAAAAGAAATATGAAATTGAATCGATATAAATCATTTCCGTGTTCATTCGGGCTGTCGGGGTTCTTCCAGCGCATAAAGATTTATTTGCAATAAAAAGGTATTCTAAAGAAATATAAAGGTGTAACCCAACACCAAAGAAACATGAAAATACCACCAGCGGGTATCCAGGCTGTAACAACACGCTGCCGTCCAACGGGTGCGGGTCCCCGCTAAGAACAGCGCTATTTCAATAGGACCGTTCTCTCCCAGACAGTTTCCAACCTGACCCTAACCCTCCCTTCTCCCTAGCCTGACCCTAACCCTCCCTTCTCCCTAGCCTGACCCTAACCCTCCCTTCCCCACAC
>WWET01001997.1:207911-224468 GCA_011038615.1 Limnodynastes dumerilii
GACGCCGGAGCAGGGATACGGCAAGGAATTTACTTTTATTTTTAATGGATTTAGATTTTTTATGACAACATAATAACATTAGATGTTGAACCTATGGACAAATGATACAACGCTGGCTGTGTCACGCTCGGTGTGGTCACCGCCGTCTTTGCGTATGATTAGTATGATTGCGTGCGTGCACATTGCAGACCTCTTATAGCATAGAAATATAAACAGTGAGTAAATCGCCGTCCGCCGCGTGTTACTCAGACGACCCCGGTCCAGCCCCGCTCAGCGGTTACCAGCACTTTCCCTCTATTTTTATCTCTCTGTTGAGTAAAGTCTGAATCTTCCTCTGGCCGGCAGCCAGCGAGGTCTCCGGAATGAGAGGTCTGGAGAGCGGATAATGCAGGGAAAGATGTAAACAGACGTCTTATGTCTCTTACTCCAATCACTGAACACAGCCCAAAGCCTCTGCGTTATACTGTCACATAACCTCTGCTAGGGGGGTGCCATGGTGAGGGATTAGGATTAGTGTTATGGGGCCGTATGCAGACTCCCGAACGTATAACATATATCCATCCGGTGTTTAGTGTTTTCTTTCAGACCGCATTTACGCAATCTACGTAAGGAAAAGATACGTAGATAACGTAAAAAATGTACTACGCATGCACAGTAGGAAAAATCGCTAAACATCTGCATACGGCCCATAGTTAGGGAATAGGGGTAGTGTTATTGTTAGAGGTTATGGTTAGTGTTATTGTTAGAGGTTATGGTTATGGATTAGGTGTAGTGTTATGGTTAGAGGTTATGGTTAGTGTTATTGGTAGAGGTTATGGTTAGGGGTTAGTGTTATTGTTAGGGGTAGGGTTATGGTTAGTGTTATGGTTAGGGGTTATGGTTAGTGTTATGGTTAGGGGTTATGGTTAGTGTTATTGTTGGAGGTTATGGTTAGGGATTAGGTGTAGTGTTATGGTTAAGGATTAGGTGTAGCGTTATGGTTAGAGATTAAATGTAGTGTTATGGTTAGGGATTAGTTGTATGGTTAGGGATTAGGGGTAGTGTTATGGTTAAGGATTAGGGGTAGCATTATGGTTAGAGATTAGATGTAGTGTTATGGTTAGGGATTAGGGGTAGTGTTATGGTTAGGGATTAGGGGTAGTGTTATGGTTAGGGATTAGTTGTATGTTTAGGGATAAGGGGAAGTGTCATGGTTAGGGATTATGGGAAGTGTTATGGTTAGGGGTTATGATAAAAGATTAGTTGTATGGTTAGGAATTAGGGGAAGTGTTATGGTTATGGATTAGTTGTATGGTTAGGGATTAGTTGTATGGTTAGGGATTAGGGGTAGGGCTATGGTTAAGGATTAGTTGTACGGTTAGGGGTAGGGTTAGGGGTAGGGTTATGGTTAGAGGTTATGGTTAGGGATTAGTTGTAGGGTTAGGGGTAGCGTTAAGTTTAGGGTTATGTTTAGAGTTATGGTTAGGGGTTACTTGTATGGTTAGGGTTATGGTTAGGGGTTATCGTTAGGGATTAGTTGTGTGGTTAGGTGTAGCGTTATGTTTAGGGTTATGGTTAGGGGTTATGGTTAGGGATTAGTGCTAGGGTTATGGTTAGGGATTAGTTGTACGGTTAGGGTAATGGTTATGGTTAGGGTTAGGGATTAGTTGTATGGTTATGGTTAGGGGTTAGTTGTACGGTTAGGGTTATGGTTATGGTTAGGGGTTATGGTTATGGTTAGGGGTTATGGTTAGGGATTAGTTGTAGGGTTAGGGATTAGTTGCACGGTTAGGGTTAGGGATTAGTTGCACGGTTAGGGTTATATTTAGGGATTAGTTGTACGGTTAGGGTTAGGGATTAGTTGTACGGTTATGGTTAGGGGTTATGGTTAGGGGTTATGGTTAGGGATTAGTGTTAGGGTTATGGTTAGGGATTAGTTGTACGGTTAGGGTAATGGTTATGCTTAGGGATTAGTTGTACGGTTAGGGTTATGGTTAGGGGTTAGGGTTAGGGATTAGTTGTATGGTTATGGTTAGGGGTTAGTTGTACAGTTATGGTTATGGTTAGGGGTTATGGTTAGGGATTAGTTGTACGGTTATGGTTAGGGATTAGTTTTAGGGTTAGGGATTAGTTGTACAGTTAGGGGTTATGGTTAGGGGTTAGGGTTAGGGATTAGTTGTACGGTTAGGGTTAGGGTTAGGGATTAGTTGTACGGTTAGGGTTATGGTTAGGGATTAGTTTTAGGGTTAGGGATTAGTTGTACAGTTAGGGGTTAGGGTTATGGTTAGGGGTTAGGGTTAGGGCTTAGTTGTAGGGTTATGGTTAGGGTTAGGGATTAGTTGTACGGTTAGGGTTATGGTTAGGGATTAGTTTTAGGGTTAGGGATTAGTTGTACGGTTAGGGGTTATGGTTAGGGGTTAGGGTTAGGGATTAGTTGTAGGGTTATGGTTAGGGTTAGGGATTAGTTGTACGGTTAGGGTTAGGGTTAGGGATTAGTTGTACGGTTAGGGTGTACGGAATATAGAGCTGCGGAGGATGATGTGAGCGCGGGGAGCGTGGCGTGCGTGTACGGAATATAGAGCTGCGGAGGATGATGTGAGCGCGGGGAGCGTGGCGTGCGTGTACGGAATATAGAGCTGCGGAGGATGATGTGAGCGCGGGGAGCGTGGCGTGCGTGTACGGAATATAGAGCTGCGGAGGATGATGTGAGCGCGGGGAGCGTGGCGTGCGTGTACGGAATATAGAGCTGCGGAGGATGATGTGAGCGCGGGGAGCGTGGCGTGCGTGTACGGAATATAGAGCTGCGGAGGATGATGTGAGCGCGGGGAGCGTGGCGTGCGTGTACGGAATATAGAGCTGCGGAGGATGATGTGAGCGCGGGGAGCGTGGCGTGCGTGTACGGAATATAGAGCTGCGGAGGATGATGTGAGCGCGGGGAGCGTGGCGTGCGTGTACGGAATATAGAGCTGCGGAGGATGATGTGAGCGCGGGGAGCGTGGCGTGCGTGTACGGAATATAGAGCTGCGGAGGATGATGTGAGCGCGGGGAGCGTGGCGTGCGTGTACGGAATATAGAGCTGCGGAGGATGATGTGAGCGCGGGGAGCGTGGCGTGCGTGTACGGAATATAGAGCTGCGGAGGATGATGTGAGCGCGGGGAGCGTGGCGTGCGTGTACGGAATATAGAGCTGCGGAGGATGATGTGAGCGCGGGGAGCGTGGCGTGCGTGTACGGAATATAGAGCTGCGGAGGATGATGTGAGCGCGGGGAGCGTGGCGTGCGTGTACGGAATATAGAGCTGCGGAGGATGATGTGAGCGCGGGGAGCGTGGCGTGCGTGTACGGAATATAGAGCTGCGGAGGATGATGTGAGCGCGGGGAGCGTGGCGTGCGTGTACGGAATATAGAGCTGCGGAGGATGATGTGAGCGCGGGGAGCGTGGCGTGCGTGTACGGAATATAGAGCTGCGGAGGATGATGTGAGCGCGGGGAGCGTGGCGTGCGTGTACGGAATATAGAGCTGCGGAGGATGATGTGAGCGCGGGGAGCGTGGCGTGCGTGTACGGAATATAGAGCTGCGGAGGATGATGTGAGCGCGGGGAGCGTGGCGTGCGTGTACGGAATATAGAGCTGCGGAGGATGATGTGAGCGCGGGGAGCGTGGCGTGCGTGTACGGAATATAGAGCTGCGGAGGATGATGTGAGCGCGGGGAGCGTGGCGTGCGTGTACGGAATATAGAGCTGCGGAGGATGATGTGAGCGCGGGGAGCGTGGCGTGCGTGTACGGAATATAGAGCTGCGGAGGATGATGTGAGCGCGGGGAGCGTGGCGTGCGTGTACGGAATATAGAGCTGCGGAGGATGATGTGAGCGCGGGGAGCGTGGCGTGCGTGTACGGAATATAGAGCTGCGGAGGATGATGTGAGCGCGGGGAGCGTGGCGTGCGTGTACGGAATATAGAGCTGCGGAGGATGATGTGAGCGCGGGGAGCGTGGCGTGCGTGTACGGAATATAGAGCTGCGGAGGATGATGTGTGCGGGGAGCGCGGCGTGTGTGTACGGAATATAGAGCTGCGGAGGATGATGTGTGCGCGGGGAGCGCGGCGTGCATGTACGGAATATAGAGCTGCGGAGGATGATGTGTGCGCGGGGAGCGCGGCGTGCATGTACGGAATATAGAGCTGCGGAGGATAATGTGTGCGCGGGGAGCGTGGCGTGCGTGTACGGAATATAGAGCTGCGGAGGATGACGTAAGGAATCTCTTCTTATGTCTGGATCCAGCGCAATGTCCAAAAGACCCTGAATTTCCTGCAGCGCTCCCGGGCTCCTAGGATTGTGTCCTGGCCTCTTACATGCGCCCTGCTGCAAAGTTTGATGCCACAAATCAATGAGAATTGCGCCATTGCTGCTCCCTATGATGGGATAATGAGCATCACACTTATTGGTTGGGGGTGCACACGCCCACAGGGAAATAGTGATGCTGTGTACAGCCTCATCTAGCCCCGCCTCCTGCGCTCCAGGATCTGAAACGCTGACATGTAGGGTACAGGTACGGGTTCCCCCTATGGAGAGGAGACTCCTCCGTGAGATGCAGGCAGCTGGGATCTGCCGATACTTGTCTGATCTCTTCATCCTCCCAGCAGTTTCATCATCTGGAGCTATTAAGAGCCATTAGGAGTTGTTTGCATAACTGCAGTGCGCGGGCGTCTCTCCCAGGCCCAGCGCCAGGAGCGCGTCATCAGCGGAGAAGAGGAAAAGTTTAACAGGGTGGAACTCACAAAGCAGATTCTGCATTCAGCTGCAATGACACCTATACAGCAATGTAAACACGCAGAGTAACAATAACATGCCTGCTGCCTGAGTCGCTGCCTTTGCGTGAGACGCGGCTGAGGTTTCATCATTAGTAATAGGACGGGGGCCCCTGAGTGGGATCCTCTGAGGGGCCCAGTGCTCTCCCCGCAGGGAATCCTCTGCACAGGTGCGATAACACGCAGACAAGACACTGGCTCTGTCCTGATGCAGAGTTCTGGGGTCTCCGAGATGTTCTAGACTCAGAGCAACAAACATAAATCAGGTCTGTAGTTATGCGTGCCACCGGCGCTCTACCCTAAGCTTTATGACTTGACCTGCATCTATACCTAACGGTCCCTCCCTGTTCCCGACCCTTCCTTTAAATGCCTATCCTGACCTGTATGGCGAGGATACGGCATTGGGCCAGCCCTTGCATCGTAGTTACGTACGTTTGAAGGCACGCTTGCGGAACATCTAGTGCGCATGTTCCGATGTTCATAGACAGGGGAGTTACGCAAAATGACTTGTGTAAGTCCCCTGTCGTACTTACTGCTGCTGGTGTTCGCTCACCCCCGGGGGTGTTCTAGAAACACACTGAACCATTAACCCCCCAGGATGAGGAAAACTTGTCTACAGTGGGTGAAACACACCTGTGCGTTTCACCTACTACAGGTACCATGAAGAACACCTACCACCCGCCACACTTACCTACGATAGAAACCACAGATCACATGACTATAAACTACCCACAGGGCAGCCCTGTGGCTGGATTTACTAAGCTGCCCATAGCAACCAATCATATTCTAGCTGACATTCTCTTGTATGTAATAGGAAAGTGAGAGCTAGAATCTGATTGGTTGCTTTGGGCACTTTTACGGTGTCTGAACATTACACCCCTTCCTTAGTAACGCTAAGGGTCACAGCTTTGAAGGGCAGGGGGCGGGACTTTTGCCAGTAATTTGCATAAAATGATGCCATTGAGCCCAAACGCGAGAGATTTCCCGTCTCTGCAGCAATTCGCGAATTTATGGAGTCTCCGGGAAATTGCGGGAGACTCAGCAACTCTACTTTAAAGATTGGTACCAGGGGACCGGATCCAGAGTGACGAAATGCGGCGTGTTCTGCACTCTGCGTTGCGGAAAGCGTCTATATTGCAGTCTAACGAAGGAGCGCGGTTTTGGATCCGAATACACAGGGTCAGGGCCGGATTGAGGACCATGTGGGCCTGGGGCTGAAAATGATCAAGGGTCCACACTATATAGTATGCTTTGGAAAAGCACTGCAGTGGGAGGCCCAGAGAATACAAGGCCTATAGTAAGATGGAGGCCTGGAACTATTGTCCCATGAACCATTGTTAATTGGGCACTGCACAGGATGGGAGGAAAGGAAAGGGCTATTTTCGAAGGGCCCATGAATAAAATTGAAGTTTGCTTAGTTCTCTTAGGATCGCACAGCAATCCACTAACGGAACTCCGCTTCCGGTGTGGACTCCCGGATCCGGTCCTTAGCTCTTGTTGCAATGAGGGAAGCTGCACAGTGTGTCAGGGTGTTTTACGGGGAAGAGGAAACGGTGACAAGGCTTCGGATTGTGTAAGAGCTGGCTCCGGGCCTCGTGTTTACTGAGGTCGTGTGAGAAACCGCCACTTGACCCGGCTGATAATAATAACAGCTTATTTATCCGGTCTTATGCAACACGACGCCATCATCGGAAGCTGGGCATCGGCAAGGAAGAAGGGAAAGTCCAGGGACCGATTCACCTCATTATCTCATTCATTATCTGACACGGGAGATGGTTAGAGGAAGGCACATGTAAATGGAGTGCAGGGTGAAGGAGCGTGAGAGGATGTGTCACGCGCACGTTTTATTTATTGCCCATTGAATCACATTTATTAACCCTTTCCATTCAAGCAGCAATGACAGGGAAGAGGCTGTAATGTCCTGTCGCTGTCTGGAACAGGACTGAGCGGGGGGAAAAGGGATTGGCGCAGTGCATGCGCCGTGGCGGCGTTTGTAAAAGCGCGGCGGGCTACGTGCAACCCAAAAGCCATCGCAACGGTGCCTCTGGATTGGAATCGATCACGGCACATAGCGTGCGGGCACACCGCTAAGTGCAATGCAGCTACAGGCCCTAATACGCTGCGCAAGAGTAGGATGGCACAGTGTAATGGTGACTGGAAGTCCTGATGACCGCGAGCGCCTCTATCTGTGTCTCCTCCGCTCTGTCTGTGTCTCTCCTCCGCTGTCTCTGTGTCTCTCTTCTGCTCTTTCTGTGTCTCTCTTCTGCTCTTTCTGTGTCTCTCCTCCGCTCTTTCTGTGTCTCTCCTCCGCTGTCTCTGTATCTCTCTTCCGCTCTGTCTGTGTCTCTCCTCCGCTCTGTCTGTGCCTCTCCTCCGCTCTGTCTGTATCTTTTCTCCACTCCTCCGTTCTGTGTCTCTCCTCTGCTCTGTCTTTGTCTTTCCTCTGCTCTCTCTCTCCTCCACTCTATTTGTGTCTCTCCTCTGTTCCGTCTGTGTCTCTCCTCCGTTCTGCCTGTGTCTCTCCTCCGTTCTGCCTGTGTCTCTCCTCTGCTCTCTCTCTCCTCTGCTTTGTTTGTGCCTCTCCTCCGCTCTGTCTGTGCCTCTCCTCCGCTCTGTCTGTGCCTCTCCTCCGCTCTGTCTGTGTTTCCTCCGCTCTGTCTGTCTCTCCTCCACTCTGTTTGTGTCTCTCCTCCGTTCTATCTGTGTCTCTCCTCCGCTCTATCTGTGTCTCTCCTCCGTTCTGCCTGCGTCTCTCCTCTGCTCTCTCTCTCTCCTCCGCTCTGTCTGTGTCTCTCCTCCGCTCTGTCTGTATCTGTGATCTTATCTGTCACATGTTTAGACTGGTAATCTAAGGGCCAGGGGTAAAAACGATAAAATGGCGTCCTTCGACCTCGAATTATAAACCAATTTAACTTTATTAACTTGTTGACATCCCTCTTAAGTTTTGCACCGTAAGCAACTGTCAATATCGCACCCTGCCAAGTTACAGCTCTGCCCCTGTTGTGTGTCTTGAAGCTTCAAACTCATCAGTCACATATAACATTGTAAGAATCACATTACAGTATTCCAGACCCTCCAACAAGACCCATGCCATTAGGTACAAAATACTCTGCTGCTCTGTTTCAACTGTCAGTTACTATGGTAACCTCATTTGTGAAGAGGCAAATCGTTTTTTTAAAATATCAGTTAATTAATTTAAACCTGGTGAGTGACAGTTGGAAGCTCAGGAGCGGATTTTTACATATCACACAGAGCAGTCAAAGCTCGGAGCAGTGTTCTCAAACCTCTCTGATCACAATTGCTTGCTTCCTGTTTGCCATCCTAGTCCCATGACACTGTGCAGAATTCTAAATAATTAATAGGAGCCTGGTCATCTCTGCCAAGTCACTGCAATGTTACAACTGGAATTTATGACCTTTTCCTCTTCCTAAATTAAAAAACCCCTCTGTATTATGAAGGCGTATGACTGTATATAAAAGCATGAGGCAATACACAGCAGAGGTATTACAGAATAATTACTATGACTATGGTCAAAGTTCAGTAGGACATTTCCTATACGTGGTCACCATCAGGGTCCGGATTATCAATATGGCTGAAACCTACTGCAGGACCTGGGGCCACAAAGCATACTATAAATGTCTGCTATTATGTACATCATTGTGTGGCTATAGGGGGCTGGCAGACCCTCCAACATGACCCATCCCCCTAGGTACAATTTAGTCCGCTCCTGAACTGTCACAATCACTTGGTTTAAATATTTAAAACACTATTTGCCTCTTCAACAAAGGTGGTTACCATAGTAACTGACAGTTGGAAACTGAGGAGCAGAGTATTTTGTACCTAATGGATCGGGTCATGTTGGAAGGTATGGGCTGGGTTTGAGGTCATTTAGGAAAACAGGGTGGGGTTTGACCAGATATGCCCAGTTGTCAGCATGTTTAACAGAAGACTGTCTTGGGGCCAAATTTACTTAAGGGTTTGGAAAAGTGGAGATGTTGCCCAGATTGGTTGCTATGGGCAACATCTCCACTTTTACAAATCCGCAGCTTAGTAAATCTCGCCCTTGGACTTCTAGAAAGGATAATGTTTACTCAAAATCATACACTGAACCCACAGTCCTGAGGCACCATGTTTTTTGTTTTTTTTAAGTACACCCAAACCAGGAACATTTCTCCCTCTCCACCGTCTCTACCTGGTACAGATATAGGGCTAGATTTACTAAACTGTGGAAAAAGAAAAAAATGGCGATATTGCCTGTAGCAACCAATCAGATTCTAGCTCTCTCTTTTCTGTTACATACTACAGAATGTCAGCTAGAATCTGATTGGTTGGTATGGGCAAGTGTATCACCTGCAGTCAGCCGGAAACACCTTGACAGGTCACATGACCCAGCATTAGCTTTGCTCAGTCTGACAGGTGCTGCTGTGATATAACTACATTACAGATGCCTCCAGGTCAGCCGGCTACACCTTGACAGGTCCCGTGACCCGGTAGCTTTGCACAGGTTGGCAGGTGCTGGCGTGATAAAATTACATTAGGCAGTTGATAAACGCCCCCGGAGCTCCACCCTGACGCTGCCCTCGGTGTAGACAAAGGCTTCAGGTGGGTGTAGAAACTGCCCGTGACATTGCAGAATGTAAAGTAAGACTTTTAAGTAGCACCGTGATAAAGGAATTGCCCGGCTTTTTATTTAACTAGAAAAGACACCTTTTTATTAGGGAGGAATGATGAATAGAGGAATAGTTTTCTATCCTTTTTTGTCATAATGCTGACATGTTGGTTCCTAGACAGGAGTCTAGTTCAGGGTTGTGGGGGCTTAATGACGCAATTTATGCAAATCGCATCTGGAAAGTGGTGGACGCATATGAGTTCAGTGAGTAACCGAACAGAGTCCTCAGTGATGCTTTAGCTGCAATAGTTGCCCAAATAGGAAATATCCAGTGATGAAAACAGTCCAATGGTAGTCAGTGAGTCTGAATATCAATGGAGAATGAAGCTGACGCGTTTCGTCTGCACAGCAGACTTTAGCAAAGCGAGAATTCTGATACTTGGAGTGATTTCATATTCTTAGCTTTAATGCATACACTGCTATCACCATATGATCCTTGCTACTTACCATCCTTATTAATTGTTGGATGGCCTTAATAACGCTTTACCACTGCCTAATACTTAATACCATTGCACTATATTTCTGTATTTATATATATATATTTATATATTTTATGTAGCCATTATAATTCAGTAGCAGGTTCTGAGTTTTCTATATGGGGGATATTGGTATTTTACACATTAATATTGTTTGTTTTTTAATAATTTTTGATGAATAAATACTGTAAATCCAGGTTCTGCCATCTGTTGTGACATTTATAGACACCAATCATATTGACCTGCAGCTACTTTCCACCAGATACCATAGGTATCCATTGCTCTTATAGATGGTGCATGATAAGTCAGCTTGAAAAGATACATATATCTAATAAGAAGGATTTCCTCATTCACAGAGCTCCGACATTGCGCAAAATATCCATTACAATGACGAGAGACAATCCGCTGCTCACAAAGGGCAAATATTCCAAGTATTCGTAGAGGAATGTAATCTCACCAGCATAATAAAGGGTAATGACGGGTGGACGGGTTTTCTGCCTGTTTTTCTGGATAAGCAGAAAATTAGAGCTATCTTTAGGTTACAAATGGAACTTTTTAGTAAAAATAGAAGACCTAATACAGGGGTGTCAAACTCAAATTCATCGGGGGCCGCATCAGCAGTTTGGTCCCCATCAAAGGGCCGGTTGTATCTGTAGGTCTATGTGCCCAGCCATGTGCCCCCTTTAATAGTGCCCAGCCATGTCCCCCCTTTAATAGTGCCCAGCCATGTCCCCCCTTTAATAGTGCCCAGCCATGTCCCCCCTTTAATAGTGCCCAGCCATGTCCCCCCTTTAATAGTGCCCAGCCATGTCCCCCCTTTAATAGTGCCCAGCCATGTCCCCCCTTTAATAGTGCCCAGCCATGTCCCCCCTTTAATAGTGCCCAGCCATGTCCCCCCTTTAATAGTGCCCAGCCATGTCCCCCCTTTAATAGTGCCCAGCCATGTGCCCCCTTTAATAGTGCCCAGCCATGTCCCCCCTTTAATAGTGCCCAGCCATGTCCCCCCTTTAATAGTGCCCAGCCATGTCCCCCCTTTAATAGTGCCCAGCCATGTCCCCCCTTTAATAGTGCCCAGCCATGTCCCCCCTTTAATAGTGCCCAGCCATGTCCCCCCTTTAATAGTGCCCAGCCATGTCCCCCCTTTAATAGTGCCCAGCCATGTCCCCCCTTTAATAGTGCCCAGCCATGTCCCCCCTTTAATAGTGCCCAGCCATGTGCCCCCTCCATTTACTTTACTTACCTTTTACTTCTTTCTTTCTTTTACTTCTTTCTTCTTCAGTCTGGCTCCTCTCCGCGGCGTCCGCACGCTCCTCTGATCCCTGGAGATGTCGGACGGACGTCACGTGATGACGTCACGTCCGACACCCAGGGAGCAGTGCGGGGCCAGGTCCCGGAAGGTAAGTAAATTTTATTTATTTTTTTTAACTTGAGCCATTTTTTAAATGAATTTACTCCGTGCAGGCACGGAATAAATTCATAAAAAAAAAAAAAGGGGGAGGCTGCAAGGCTGGCGGCGGCACCGCGGGCCATCAGACGAGGTCTGGCGGGCCGGATTTGGCCCGCAGGCCTTGTGTTTGACACCCCTGACCTAATACATCCCTTCATTTCCCTTCTCTCCCACGACTGGCAATAGCCTCTTCGGGGTGTGTAAAAATTGTCCCACCTGACTCTTTAGAGAAGTGCGTTGGATGTAATCACCAAATCCTATACCGTACTGTCGCCATAGATCCGGACTTCCCAGAGAGAGGGCTTGGTCATGTGACTTCCATTCATACCCACGGACTCACACGAAGCACAACCCCCATTTCCTGTATAGGTAACAGTGTAGTTCTCTGCGCTGGCGTTTGGATTGCCGGGGAAGGAGGGGGCGTATCTAGGAGCATGTCATACACCCCCACGCAGAGACTTTAAGCCTGATCCAGACTTAAGAACGCAGTGTACCTAAGTTACACACTACTAAGGGTAGCGCTCCCCCCTCACTTATGTAACATAGCTGACTTACGTGTTTAGAATCCCGCCTTAACTTTTCCTTGCGTGTCTCTGGTCGTACATATATCGCCTTATCGTACGTAAGTTCCTGACCCCGCCCACACTGGACAATTTAAATGTCTCCCTCCGCCCACAATGCGTCTATTCGGCATGTGTAGGGATGTCGCACGGAGTCACGTACAAGATATGTACAATGATGAGTAACATTTTCTGCGCACAGCCAGATTTACACGTGCCGCATGCATAAATCGTGCTGCCGTTACTTTGCTTCCGCCGCCATTCCACAGCGCATCCCAAAATGTGTAACGCTTCGCATCTACCCCATCCCTCACCCGTGACATGGTGACGCGGCGACACAGCTAGGCTTTCAGGGGCAGCACCACAACACCTTAGGGGGAGGGGCTAGAGATTGGATTGCTCAGCGCAGTGTGGGTGATCGCACTGTGCAGCCGCCATATGGAGGAAGGAGGACACGCAGCACGGGTCCAGCCCTATACAGGGCCTTTCTGTTCCTCCTCTGAGTATTTTTGTAACAGGCTTCCCTCCAGTTCGTCCTATAAATAGCAAAATATGTTTGCACCGGTTCTAAATAAGGATCAAGGTGACAAGAAAATCCTGGTTGTGTAAACAGAAGCCGGATTCCTTCTGTGGAAGGACAAGGGGAACATGGAGGTATGGGGGCCTGTCTCGGCTGGCCACATTCCGCCCGCACAGAAGCCGCTCCTGGCATTGTACCACTGTGTTTGTTTTGCCAACACACCCAGGCTGCTGTGTACACAAACTCCCATAACCTCTGCTAACACAGGGACACAGAGAGAAAGGAAACACTGCATAGTGACATTAAGGACAAGGGTCATGAGGACAGGGGCAGAAGCTGAAAGACTGGGGCCCCATAGCAAGGAGGTGGGGCCCAATTCTGGGTAGGCGGAGCCAGATGAGAACACAGCGCTTGGCGCTCCATGTATGAGTGTATATATAGCTCCATGTATGAGTGTATGTATACTACTACTATTATTATTATTATTACTGCTACTAACTACTATTACTATACTACTACTATTATTATTACTGCTACTAACACTACTACTATTACTGCACTACTACTACTATTATTATTATTATTACTGCTACTAACTACTATTACTATACTACTACTATTATTATTACTGCTACTAACACTACTACTATTACTGCACTACTACTACTATTATTATTATTATTACTGCTACTAACTACTATTACTATACTACTACTATTATTATTACTGCTACTAACACTACTACTATTACTGCACTACTACTACTATTATTATTATTATTACTGCTACTAACTACTATTACTATACTACTACTATTATTATTACTGCTACTAACACTACTACTATTACTGCACTACTACTACTATTATTATTATTATTACTGCTACTAACTACTATTACTATACTACTACTATTATTATTACTGCTACTAACACTACTACTATTACTGCACTACTACTACTATTATTATTATTATTACTGCTACTAACTACTATTACTATACTACTACTATTATTATTACTGCTACTAACACTACTACTATTACTGCACTACTACTACTATTATTATTATTATTACTGCTACTAACTACTATTACTATACTACTACTATTATTATTACTGCTACTAACACTACTACTATTACTGCACTACTACTACTATTATTATTATTATTACTGCTACTAACTACTATTACTATACTACTACTATTATTATTACTGCTACTAACACTACTACTATTACTGCACTACTACTACTATTATTATTATTATTACTGCTACTAACTACTATTACTATACTACTACTATTATTATTACTGCTACTAACACTACTACTATTACTGCACTACTACTACTATTATTATTATTATTACTGCTACTAACTACTATTACTATACTACTACTATTATTATTACTGCTACTAACACTACTACTATTACTGCACTACTACTACTATTATTATTATTATTACTGCTACTAACTACTATTACTATACTACTACTATTATTATTACTGCTACTAACACTACTACTATTACTGCACTACTACTACTATTATTATTATTATTACTGCTACTAACTACTATTACTATACTACTACTATTATTATTACTGCTACTAACACTACTACTATTACTGCACTACTACTACTATTATTATTATTATTACTGCTACTAACTACTATTACTATACTACTACTATTATTATTACTGCTACTAACACTACTACTATTACTGCACTACTACTACTATTATTATTATTATTACTGCTACTAACTACTATTACTATACTACTACTATTATTATTACTGCTACTAACACTACTACTATTACTGCACTACTACTACTATTATTATTATTATTACTGCTACTAACTACTATTACTATACTACTACTATTATTATTACTGCTACTAACACTACTACTATTACTGCACTACTACTACTATTATTATTATTATTACTGCTACTAACTACTATTACTATACTACTACTATTATTATTACTGCTACTAACACTACTACTATTACTGCACTACTACTACTATTATTATTATTATTACTGCTACTAACTACTATTACTATACTACTACTATTATTATTACTGCTACTAACACTACTACTATTACTGCACTACTACTACTATTATTATTATTATTACTGCTACTAACTACTATTACTATACTACTACTATTATTACTACTACTAACACTGCTACTACTATTACTGTACTACTACTATTACTATACTACTACTATTATTACTACTACTAACACTGCTACTACTATTACTGTACTACTACTATTACTATACTACTATTATTATTACTGCTACTAACACTACTACTACTATTACTGCACTACTACTATTATTATTATTATTACTACTAACACTACTATTACTATACTACTACTATTATTACTACTACTAACACTACTACTACTATTACTGTACTACTACTATTATTATTATTATTATTACTACTACTAACACTAATATTGCTATACTACTACTATTATTACTACTACTAACACTACTACTATTACTATACTACTACTACTAATAATAATACTAACACTACTACTACTACTGCTATTACTATATTATTACTACTGCTATTACTATACTACTATTACTTTACTACTATTACTACTACTAACAATAATAATACTAACACTTCTACTACTACTACTACTATTATTACTACTACGACTAACAATACTACTGCTACTATTACTATACTACTACTACTACTACTACTAATAATAATAATAATAATAATAATACTAACACTACTACTACTATTATTACTACTAACACTACTACTAATATTACTATACTACTACTAACACTACTATAGTACTACTAACACTACTACTACTATTACTATACTACTACTAACACTACTATTACTATACTAATAATAATACTAACACTACTACGACTAACACTACTTGTATTATTACTACTACTACTACTAATAATACTAACACTACTACTAATAATAATTATAATACTAACACTACTACTAATAATAATTATAATACTAACACTACTACTATTATTACTACTACTACTACTACTACTACTACTAACACTACTACTACTATTACTATACTACTACTAACACTACTATTACTATACTACTACTAACACTACTACTACTATTACTATACTACTACTAATACTACTATTACTATACTTCTACTACTAATAATAATACTAACACTACTACGACTAACACTACTTGTATTACTACTACTAATAATAATAATACTAACACTACTACTACTGCTATTACTATATTATTACTACTGCTATTACTATACTACTACTACTATTACTATACTACTACTACTACTACTACTAACACTTCTACTAACACTACTACTACTACTATTATTACTACTACTATTACTATACTACTACTAATAATAATAATACTAACACTACTACTACTACTATTATTACTACTACTACTAACACTACTACTACTATTACTATACTACTACTAACACTACTATTACTATACTACTACTAACACTACTACTACTACTTTTACTATACTACTACTAACACTACTATACTACTACTAATAATAATACTAACACTACTACTATTACTATACTACTACCAATGATAATAATAATAATACTAACACTACTACTATTACTATACTACTAATAATAATACTAACACTACTACTATTACTATACTACTACCAATAATAATACTAACACTACTACTACTATTATTATTACTACTACTACTACTACTACTAACACTACTACTACTATTACTATACTACTACTAACACTACTACTACTATACTACTACTAACACTACTATTACTATACTACTACTATTACTATACTACTACTAACACTACTATTACTATACTACTACTAATAATAATACTGACACTACTACTGTTACTATACTACTACTAATAATAATACTAACACTACTACCAATAATACTACTAACGCTAATAATAATGATGATAATAATAATGATACTAATAATAATAATTATGATGATGATAATAGGAATAATGATGATGATAATAATAATAATAATAATATTCACACAAGTGAACTCTAAGCTACCT